>OMMV01071215.1:0-13067 GCA_900302635.1 Chatrabus melanurus
AACTATAGTTCTTTTACAGTGGATGACAAAAAAAATTGGAAACGGAAATTTTATTAGTATCTTGTATGACCTCCTTTTGCATTAAAAACTTTAAAAACTGCCAAACATACTAGAAATAACTTTTGGATAGATTAAATTCCTCTGAATATAGTATAACTATATGTAAAACTTTATACACTGTGTTATCTTCATTTTAAGGGTCAAATAGGTTTTGCGGCTCCAGATGAATTTTATTTAGGGGAGAGGGGCCAAAAATGGCTCTTTTGATAGTAAAGGTTGCTGACCCCTGCCTTAAAGTCATAACTGTTTAACTCAAACAGTTTGGAGCCAATATGGATTAAACATGGCAGAAATGTTGTGTGTTATTCAAGGATAAGGTGGTTCAATTTTGGACAGAATTGGTCAAATAAAACCATATATCATGGTATCACAAAGAATTAATTTCAACTTGGGGTCGCCACAGCATATCCAATATGGATCTGCATGTTGATTTGGCACAGGATGCCCTTCCTGACGCAACGCCACATTACATGGAGAATGGGCAGGGGTGGCTTTGAACCTGGAACCTTCTGCTTTGAACGCGATCGCACTTAACCACTTGGCCAGCACTGCTTTCCTATCTTATTTGTAATGCACGATCAAAATAAAGGCTCAAAAATCACACAAATATTTATGTATATTTACAATGAATAAATACATTTTAAAAAATCTGACTGCCCTCCTCAGTCAATTTGTGGAGGTAATACAGTCGGCCATTATTAACATTATCCACATCACACAGTGTGTTCAGCTTTCACTTGAACTTTGATTTGGCATTACTATTCAGATGAACAAAAGCATGTTTTATTTTATTTTATTTTTTGGCTAATATGTTGTTAGTGTTTTGTTGCTGTTGCAGGTAATTATGGACCTCTGTGCCTTTGCATATTACAGTTCTTCTTCCATCAACCCAACTGGACCAAAAACAATTAACTGTCTATATTAGCTTATCTCAATACTACCACCACCCACCTGGTGAAAGATAATGGGTGAGGCACTGTGGAATCACCACAACCTTTTTGAAATGTGCATAGTTTCCAGTGAACAGTAGTGGGGGTTTTTTTTTGCCGTTTTTTTTTTTTTGGTCAATCTGTGGTTAAAAACCAAAACTTCACTGGTGGAATGATCACCACAATGTGAATGTAACAAAGCCCTGGTTTCCACTACAAATTATGGGCAAGTGGGCAAGGACAGGATAAAAGGAGGATGAGGCGCTTTCACGTGTTATTTGGGGAAATGATGCGGATCATTTGTCACTGGACATCCCGTGTGTTTCGTCTGATTTTATGTCAATGAAGAAAAACCAAAATTGATTCTTATTTGAACCTGTCAGATTCTGCATGCTAACATGAGTTTGGGCTTGTTGAAATAAACACTTTGTCCTGTTGTACATTTGTTTTCCTAATTGATGTGTAGTCATCGCGTTAGAAGAAGACGTGAAGCCATTTGTCTCTTATTTAGTTTGACCTTCTGAAAATTGGGAGGAGGGGGCAGAGGAGGGCAATGGGTGATTTGTCTCCGCCTGTCCGGTAGGACAGGAAAGCACACACACCCACCAACACACACACACACACACACATACATACATACATACACCTCAGATTTGTTGACTCTCATGTACACATGTGCGCACACAAACACACACGCCCTCAGGCGAAGCCAAATGAGAGGTCAGTACTCTCCCAGTGTAATTACTCTGGACTGATCCCAGACCATTACTCAGTGTGACCTGTCAGCTAATTACCCCCAGAAAGAGCAAGGGAAAGGGGGGAAAAAAAGACATTGTCTATGTGTGTTACTGTGCTGACCGAGAGTAACATCTCTAAGTTTCTAATATTACTGCACGCTCCACAGTAGTCGCACGTTGTAGCGTAGGAAGTTGTGGGGCGTATCAATCTGTCCCCCCGTTTCCCAGAGGCAGTTTAAGGTTTACGGCCATTATAGTCCCGTTGTTAAGATCATCGATGAAGCCTCGAGGCTTTTGAGAAATGGGGCCCAGAACAGTCAGGATTTAACATTCCTACCAGATGTGTTGGAGGAAATAATGTTTATCACCTGTCTTAGTTTTTCATCCTCTTATCCGAAGCGTGTGTGTGGCCACTTGCTCGGATATTTTAACACAACTGATGACTCTTAGTGGATCATTAAGAGTTTCAAGTGTTGAACTTCATGGTATTTTTATTATTAGAAGTTTACCAAACAATTGATATACTGTGCTAAAACCGCATGTATTCAGAAACTGCAGGGTTTTTTTTTTTCTTTGTTTGTTTTTGTGTATTGTACCTGTAATTCAGATTGGAGATAGGTCAGTAAGTCACAGCAAATATCTAAAGATCATCTGAATGATGGTGACCGTGCACCATATTGACTGTAGAGGAACTTTCTAGAACTGAAGTGGGCACTTTGAATGACCAGTGGAATGACTTGAAAACAATTAGATTGTCAAGTGTGGTGTGGACTCCTGGACGTCACGTGTATAAGTAGCTGGGAACTTGCATCGAAATGCGTGCAGTCTATATTGGAAGTTTTGGATCTGGGGAACTTGCTTTGCTGGATGTCAGGGTGTCTTGGGAAGAGGTCAGAGGTCCATCTGGTTTAGGGGTGGGCTATGGGAAATCTCCTACCTCAATAACTGATCTGGCATCAATACACTCATGCAGACTGCACTTATGCAGTCTGTTTCATTGGGACTCTAATCTACACCTCGTTGCTGTCTATTCATTTATCCCACCATTGTAAAAAATGAATTATATATGCTTGTTTAGTGGCAGCATTACTGTCATTGCATGCTCTGTCAATCTTCTGTTACGCCTTTTATTTGTCTTGTTCACATAGCCATAGCAGATGATCACCCTACTGAATCTGGTCTGCTTGAGGTTTCTTCCTGTAAAATTTAAAAAAAACACTGAGGGAGTTTTCCTGTATCACTGTGGCCACTGTGCTTGTTCATGGATGGATAAGGTCTAGATCTTACTTGTGTATAGCGCCTCGAGCCAATTTATGATTTGCTGCTGTTGAAATAATAATATAACAAGAGCACTCAGAGACCGCAGACCTCCGCCAAGGCTTGAACATTCGTCACCTGCTAGATCAATGAGTAAACGGCTTAGAGTGAGGTATATTTGAAATCCCTGACCTTAAAAACATATCCCTAGAACTTGGAATCATTGTTCTATGACCAATAGTTTCCGAGTTAATTAAGAAATTGCTTTTTGGGGCATTGGAAATAATCCAGAATGCAGTCATTAGACCAATTTGGACTTCGCTTGTGACTTCAACATTTGGAGCATTGTTTTATCCAAAATAACCGATGGAGCATAAACAATACATTCAAATACAGACAAATGAGATGAGTAGAAGGCTGTAAAATAGGCATCATTTTCTTCTGGATCTAGTTCGATAGCTATGGGAGATTGTTTAAATCCATTGCCAGCTTACTGAATCAGCATTCTCCCAGCTACAGTTTGGTAGTGGTTGGACATTTGTATCTCTATTAGATACCTTACAACAGAGTCTTACATACCGGCACCTGAAATTTTTACATTTTGAGCCACTTGATCCGGAAGACGTTCTGGATCTGGATTGGACTTTACCTGCTTAAAGCTGTTGCCACCTTATATAAACATGACAAGATTCATATTGATCTGTTAAGATTTCACTGTGGTATATGCATCTGAATTTCTTAAATGGGATTTCCCATGTTAAATTTAAATTGCTGCCAAATCCGTAATCCGGATCAGATCCGGATGAAACATGGTGTGATAGTTGGGGGACTGATCCTGCATATACATTCCAAATTTCATTCAAATCCAAAGAGTTTTGACAGAGATATGATTTTTTTTTAATTTCACCAATTATAAGAGATAGGGATTTTTGAATTTTTGATAATTTTTTTGTGACTTCATCAGTGCGTAGATTTCTACCAAAATTTAATGGGAATATCCTTCGGTGATTATCTACCCATCATAAAAAATTCATGTTGATCTCTCAAAAACTGTAGACAGGAAACTGTTCACAGGCAAATAAACAAACAAACAAACCAACCAACAAAGCCATGCCGATGAAAACATAACCTCCATGGCGGAGGTAATAATAATAACTTTATTTGTATAGCACATTAATGGTGCAGGTTATACCTATCAAAGGGCTTTTACATCAACAAATTGAAATTAAATTAATTTTAAATCAATTGTATATCGTAACAGCTGATAGCATAATTCTAGTAGCCTTGTAAACACTAGTTTGTTCATGCATCACTTTTTTAAATTTATAGCAGGGTTTATAACAATGAGCATATTGTTGTTGTATTCACTGTTGAGTTCGTGCTTTGAGAAAATAGGATTTTTTTTTTGACTCAGTGAAATGTCAAATTCTGACCTGATTCAAAATCTTTTATCTATTTATTTGAGCTGTTTCCCAGAGTTTCTAGTGCTTGTGACACTCAATATTCTTCATCCTGCCTTATGATGTCAAAAAGACCTATAGACCCATGTCAGCTGGGAGAGGTATGCATGCTCCAAGTGGATCTTGTAATTGTTTCGTGTGCTCTTTCACTTATTTTGTGCAGCACACAACCCCACTTCCTCTCATTTATTATGACCACCAGGAGGCACTATATGACAGTTAAAAATCTGGATAGACACTGAATCTGACAGATTATGATGTTTTTTTCTTTAACAGTTCTTCTTCTGCCTTTCTTGATGTATCAATGAAAATAAAACATGTTATCTTTATTCCTCCCCCCCCCATGAAGCTGGCCTCATAGGGTGAAAACCTTGGAGCACACTGATCACCCCTGCAGAAATGAATCCAGCATAGAGGTTTTTTCCCATTTGTGAGGCAGCTATTTTATTTGCCAAAAGATCATACAGCCATTAAAATGATATGCTTGTGGCTTTTTGAAGTTGTGGACAGTGATGAGACTTCATGAGAGCACTTAGTCAAATGGGAACAGGACAGTTGCAGTTCCCCAGAAACACACGCACACACACAGAGTTGTGCTCCCCCTCCGACGGAAGTTAAGAGTTTACATTGAGCATCTGGAGGAAGTCAAGGGTTAAGGAAGTTTCCCACCACTGCCGAGCAACTTTTGTCCTTTCTCGTCTTCGTTCTAAATCCCACAGCTGCAGTAAACACCTCTTCTCCATTCACTTTCTCCTGCACACCATTAAGTGGACGCATTCAGGTTACATTTTAGATTTACCACCATATAAATGCACTTGCCTGCGTAAACACTCAGCCCACTTCCTCTTCCTAGGCTGGGAACGTGGCTCTTGGCAGAATACTCGCACTTTGAGAGGTAAACAAAAACAGTCAAAGCACACAAAAACCACTTTTTATGGACTTTTTTTCTTTTATTATAGAACAAAAAACAAATAATAGGATATAGGCCATCAGAACTTTATAAAAACAAACTAGTCTTAGTTGATTATATTGTCATTGTCTAGTCTGCCTCGAGGTGAAGCCTTGCTCTTATTTATCAAAGTATCAGACTTTTCTGCTGTACTTCCTTTGTCTGTTTTGCATTTATATCTGAACATATTTTAATCTATGTCAATGTCACTTATAAGCTTTAATTGCATGCAGATGACACGGCTCTTCTCATAGCTAGCGAGAACACTGTTGCCGTCCAACATCGTCTGTTTTCTGAACTTCAATCTGTCTATGAATGGCTTTTCGATAATGAGCTCTGCCTTCACCTCGGGATGGCACAATCAATGCTATTTGGTCCACAGAGAAGACTTAACATGTGCTGAGTCTGTCGACTCCTGTGTTATGTGACGGTCAAACATAACAAGTAAGTCTTGTGTAAAATCCCGAGGTGTTGTCCTTGATCAGTCTATCGGACATCCAGATAGCCGACACTATCCATACTATGCATGGTCAAGCTTTCCAAGATCATAAAGCATAAAAACAAAAAACAAAACAAACAAACAAAAATAACAGTACTAGCAATAACTTCCCATACATTCAGTGTACGGCCACCAAATTTCTATCACAGATGCATCCCATACAGGTCTTGGATGAGCTCGATGATGAGTGAACTTGACCTACTTTCCAAGGTTACAAAGCAAAAAAAACAAAAAAACAACCCCCACCCCCCGCCCTCAAAAAAAATTAAATAAAACAGTACTCGCAATAACTTTCCATACATTCAGCCCACTTCAGGCCAATATCCCATTTATCAGAATTAATCATAATATCTGTTCTGGACCATTTTCTCTGTTTATACCTTCTGTTAAATCTTTTGGACCGTCCTCATTTGCCTACACTGGTGCTTGTCTGTGGAACAGTTTACCTACCCATGTCTAGTCTGAGTCGTCTAAGTCAACTTATAAAGTTCTAATCAAGTCATTTTTATTTGTTCTCCCGTCCCATGAAGAGCTGAATCCTTTTAACACATCTTAAGAGTATTCGTCCCATTTTCTACAAATTTAAAAATGATTTTTCCTCTTAGGTACTATTCTTTTGTTACTTCTCTGATCGTGAATGTGTTCACATATATGACTGATTTTAATGGATCACAATAGAAATAAGTGTTTTCACTTTTTTGTGCTCTCCATGTATTTTTAAATGTATTTACACTGTGTTTTGCTCACATTTTGAACATAGTGAATTGAAAACTCAATCAGTCGACTCAAGATCTGTACTTAAAATTCAGCAATAAATCTGACCAGGACCCTAAAATTTCGAAGCATAATTTGCTATAAATCTTATTTTATGGCTTATACAAATCTAAATCTGTCCACAGAACGTAAGTTTAATAAATAATACCAGGTACAGTCATGACTGTGTGGTAACTCTGGGTTGTTATACTTAATTTCCTAATAAATCCCAAATGCACCTGCGTAGATTACACCATTGGATCG
This sequence comes from Chatrabus melanurus, assembly GCA_900302635.1. NCBI lineage: Eukaryota > Metazoa > Chordata > Actinopteri > Batrachoidiformes > Batrachoididae > Chatrabus > Chatrabus melanurus. Next base: position 6,909 of record OMMV01071215.1, read on the forward strand.
ACGTGGAGTGTAAAGTACAAAAATCAAAAACAAAAAAACTGTTTAACCTATGAACTTTGCAAAAATGGACATCATGAACACAGTAGGCACGATTCATGTTGCACTGCCAAGTGTATTTTAACATAATTTTTAGTGCCTCATTTAAGGTGGTATTGTTGTGTGATGTAGCAATTTTCTCTTTGCATATCAGGTTTTTTCCTATGATTTTGGAATAGAGTTGTAATCCTGGGCCATTGGGCGCGGTGGTGGGGTGTCTTTTAATAATCGGAGGTAAAATTTAAACATTTGGGGTGTATTTCTGTTACATACATCACAGAGGTGTCAAACGAGATGTGCCAGACCTTAATGATATTTATAGCAGGAGAATGTTTGTGAAAATACTCATAGAATTGTGAAACTTTGGAGATATTTAACATTAAACCTCAAACACATGAAAATGTAGAAGATAGATAAAACTGGTTTTGCACATTTGACCCCTTTAATCCTCATCAAGAGTACTTTAATTTTCAATTATGGAAGTTAAAACTTGGATGAAAAACTTCATAAATCAAAGATTTTTACACAGTTTTACATTTAACAAACTTGGAGCTTGTGCTTAATTAACGATCGTTAAGGGATAAAGGAGATTGCACAGAGTGCAAAAGTCCGCTGCTTCACACAACAGAAAACCATTTTAGACCATATTTCCATGACCGTTAAGTGATCTGATCCATGACTAAAAACTGTGATCCGATCCGAACCGTGAGTTTTCTGATCCACACCACTAACAGAAATAATTATCTGTGCGTATCTTGATGTAGAGTTCATCTTTGTGGCTCCAAAGGAAGTCTGTCACTCTGATTGGTTGAAATGATTTCTGACAATACAAACTGTCTCAAGTCTCCCAAATTGTCCCTATTTGGATAGTCTGTAAAAGGAACCTGCAAGACAAACGGCTTACTTAAAAAAAGATATAAGAGCCTTTGCAAAGCAGCAGGTTTGTACTGTAATTATTACAACCAAAATGTATTTGATGGAGAAGAAAAGGTTAATGTGGGCTCCATTTTTTTTCTTCTCCACATTCTCTGCTAATGATGTTTGGTTCACTTGTTGGCTGATAGAGGACACACTGTAAAAACAATAACTGCACTATGCGTGTGAACAGATAGCAGATGGACATTTGAACCACAGTCTTACCATCTGTTAAAGTCGGTCGTCGTGAGGACGGAGTTTTGTGTTTGTGGGTTAGTGTGGGTGTGAAGTGGGAATGTGTAAATGACACAACAACAATAACAATGAGGGGGTGCAGTTTTCTTTAACACAATTTTTTATATCCACAATGGATGTTTTACTTTAATACAGCAGATTTTGGCCTTTGACATCGGTTTTTGCACACAGTGCCGTATGCTTAAACTTTTATTGTCTTGATCAGCGCTGTTATGTCCGCCGTAATATTTTGCCAATTAAAAACCACCGTTAAAGTCACTGTAATCAACTGATTGCAGTTACAGGTTTGTTCTCCAATACTGCCAATAACTGATGTACTTATAATTCTTCCAGCTGCAGCAATCAAAGCCAAACACAGTGTCTAACTTGCACATCCTCAATTTGTCTTGTGCAAATACAGTTTCATTTCCTCTGTCGCTCTGCTGCAGTGACTCTACCTGTGTTTATAAAAGACTGAAGAAGAAAAAAGAACGGTAATAATGGCTATTATTACATCCACCAATCAACAGGGGAAGGGTTTTAAGATTTAGCTCTTTGTTTTAAAAGCATATTTATTCTCTGCTTCGCTTCAAATACGCACCAAGTCAGTTTCTGATGGATGGCACGTGGTACACTACTCCCGAGCCAATCAGATAGTGCTTTCCACATAAATATTCATCATCCTGCATGTGTTTTCCTCCTTTTAACGAGCACTATACAGGCCCATAGCTAGAAGAGTGAGGGGACAAAAGCCCCCCTTTTTGGGGGGGTGAATGTCCACTTTAGAAGACATACTTTAGATATTTTTGCATATAAAAATAATAATGGCCACAATATGTATTTTTAACAACTAAAACACAGCCACCAGTCTTTGATCTATGTCATTAACTCAATATTACTCTGAGTGTTCTAGTTATTCAACTACATTGCTGCATTAAGTGGAATTGATACAAGCCATATAAAATTTTTTGTTTGTTTACTTTATTTTGTAAAAATAAATAAAATAAAATAAAAAATAAATAAAAACATTAAGCAGCTTAAAAACATTAACCATGGCTTATGGTCAAAACTATGAGGTAAGGGAAATTTCAAAACTATATTAAATAAATGAGTTGTATTGTATAAAACTGTCTTTCTGTAAATTTTCTAGTCAAATGATACATAAAATCATAAAAATGTGTATGATATTTGTGGGAGTGGTATTGCAAAACCAACAGCTTTAGAGATTTGTAAGTGTCTTTTTTTTCGCCTATGTTACAATATCAAAAATAAATAAATAAATAATAATAATAATAATAATTTAAAATGTTCTAGCTCCACTCCTTTATTTGGAGGTTCCCCAAAATGTTCTGACCTCTGTTCTCAGTCAGCCAGCAGTTTCTTTCGGTTTGCTGTCAAACCACACTGACAGCAGGATAACTTACCCAAATGAAACTGACCCAAATGAAAACACGACCTTGTCAGTTACAGATTTGATCTGGAACTGGATCTTAAGCCACAAAGCTGACTGATTTAGGGATTTCGGCAATATGAGTGCAGCTGTGTGGTTCCGGGTAATTAGCATCTTCAAAGAAAATGAGAAAACTTTGGCATTGCAGCTTGGATGAGCTTCAGGCGAACTTTCACCCTCAGTCTCGATAGCGGGAAGTGCTTGGTGATGTTACACAGCAGACTGTAGACATCATCATCAATCAGGAAAAGAGGCGGGAGATGGACAATGTGAACACAACTGTAGAGTTGAGGGAAAAGGACAGTTGTCTCCAATGAGTCTGTTACGCATTGTAAAATTAGGATGAATGACAGGGCTGAAGTGTTCTAGTCTCATCCTGACAAATCTAATTTCACCAAGATGATGCTTGCTTTTCCACCCATATATAGTTTTTTTTAAAAGGTTCTTGTTGCTGCCTCGGCCTGCTTTTTTGGGTTTTGATTATAGATAATTAACATGTGGCGACTACACAACGTGTTTAATCACAGAGCTCCTTAACAACTTTTCTTCGTTTCTGGAGTTTGACTCATCCTGTTCTCCCACAGATCCAGCGAGAATCAGGGAATCCCCAGAAGGCCGATCCCCTGGAGCTGCTCTGTTTATTGTTGGTTGAACTCGGATCATCGGAAATAGAGCAGATGGTGGTGGATGTGCATGAGTTAGCGTTGTTTAGCTCTTGTTCAGCGTAGACCGAGCTGAAAGGCTGGGCGAACAAGAAAGGATTTCTTGCCGTGTCAGAGTTTTGCTCTTTGGTGAATCTAACTGGGAGGTAAAGGGAAGAAAACTGACAACAAAGGGAGGAAGGAAAGATGGCTTCTGCTGGGAGCGAGATGGACAACACCCATGAGATGGAAACGCTTTGTGAGTATCTGTTTTTTAGCCCTCTTTTCAGTCTGTGGGAGAGCTTGGCTGTCTTAGACCCTCTCTGCTCTGGAGGGATGACTGGTTTCCATTAAGGCTGCTCAAGTCAAGTCATAATATATCTTCTTCAGATGAGGATGTGGGAAAGTGGGATGCGGGGAGTGTCGGCCTAAAAGTTCATAGGATAACCATGATGGCCTTATGGGATGATACAGTGCGTGAAAGATTTTTCAACGTAGTCCCGTTTGAGCTCCACACACTTCTTGTAACACTCCTGCTGCAGGGCTTGGATCTCATTACCATAGGATCCTTTAAGGCGTAGTCACACTATGACGTTTATCCCAGCTTTTGGTGAATGCAGGGAAAGGCTGAGAAACGTGGCCAAACGTCAGCAAAAATCACGTTACCGGAGTTTGGTAGCGAACCTCAAATGCAGCATGATGTTCCACAACATGGTGCTAGCGGAGGCCAGCGGAGGCGGGCATTAACCAGCGCTCCATTAGAACAAGCGGTACTTTTGCCAACCTGGCAACGTGCGGGAGAGGGGTTCGACACACCACTGTCCAGTGATTCTGAGCAGGCAGGGGCGAAGCAGCACACAAACGTTAGCCAGCGGAGGCTAGTGGCGGCTAGTGGACACTGACATTTGCAAATACGTTTGTCTACATTGGCCCAAATATCTAGGTGTGACTGAGCCTTTAGCCTTTTAATAGAAAAAAAAGCCTAAAAGGAAGATATGATGTCATCATTGGTCGAGTATTTCTTCCCAGTGAAATGTTTTTTTCATGTTTGGAAATGGGTGCAATGGAGCTGGTGCTAAATCAGGAGAGTATTGTAGGTGGTCAACCACTTTGAAGCCATAGTCATGCCATGGCAACCACCAACTTGTATGCTGGGGCATTGTGCTGAATCAAGAATGCCTGCTAGTACTGACCAACTATGCCAGTACTATGCCAGCTTGCTGCATCAGCAAACTGAGGCATCACCTTCCCTGCAACAGTGTTGTAGTGCTTTGATGTCAGCCATTTCTTTTTCAGGCCTTGGCCTTAGGCTTGGCCTTGAATGCTTTAGATGACTGGGCCTTGGTCTTAGATGATTGGGCCTTGGTCTTATGGGATCAAAGCCTTGGCCATCTCAAGAAAATTCAAGGCATTTTCAATGCATATGGAATTTTGCTATTTTTGCAAGTACATTTTAAAAACAGTTAGGTTTGTGCAATAACATTACATTGTGAAGCTAATACAAGTTCTTCGTAAACATAATAGGCCTAGACAATCAAAACATGTATAATTAAACACCGTATCAATAAACTTGTAATTTTAGAAAACATACAGACGTAGATTATATTAGAAATACTTCAGGCATATTTAGTCACAACTGGCAAGATTACAAATTGAATCAAACTTATTTATAATCTGATAGGAAGTTAATCACCAGACATTTTTGCCCACATTTTAAATACAATTTAGGTAACTAAACAACCTGTAGAATACAGAATACTACTTCTACTGGAAACAGCTGCTGTTCTTGAAGTTTCATAATATACCACGTTTTTGTATATAAAACTCCGTGTTCTTTGTCTCTTTTTTTGTGTGTGAGTGTAAACCTCCATCTTTGTATGATCTATTTTCTTTTTTCCTTTTATTCATACCTTGGGCTTGAGGAGTCAAAACCTTGGCCTGGGCATTGGGGGTCAAAGCCTTGGCATTGGCCTTGAGGGTTTGGGCCTTGACTACAGCACTGAACTGCAGACGAAACAACTTTGGCATTCTTTGGTGGGGGTGAGAACTTGTGTTTCCACAGATTCTCAAGTTGTACTTGGCTCAAAGTGATGGACCCAGCACTCATCCTGTGTTAGGAAATGTTTAATTAAATTAGCTGGATCTGCTTCACAATTCTCCAAGTTCTCCCTTGACATTATGAGTCTGGCACCCGTTTGATGAGGGGACAGAAGGCACAGGATCCACCGAGCAGAAGCCTTTGACATTTAAAGTTTTCTCTGAAAATTTTCTCAACTCTTTAATGGAGATTCCAAAAGCATTAGCTATCTGATTGATAGTCAGTTTCCAATCATCCATCACCATGTAATTAACAAAGTCAATGTTTTCCGTCAGAGCTGGCAGCTCTATGCTATCCAGACTGTGGGCCATTTTCAAGGCTCTCTGTCCTCTCAGATTCAGCTGCCCACTTTTGCGCTGATGGTAAAGCTGGAGCTTCACCCTCGAAAGGCCTCTTTATGCTTCTGCGTCGAAGCTACGCCGTAGCGACACAGAGAGCTCTGCGTCGCTACGGAGCCCCTCCGCGAGCTACGCAGCCCCTCCGCGAGCTACGCTGTAGCTTTGACGCGCACCTCCCAAAATTCTAACCAGCGCGTCGAGACAACGCAGAGCGCAAGGGCTGTGATTGGTCTGCGACACGGTCAGCCTCTGGCCGGCATAAATCGGCGTGCTGTGTGTGTTCTGGTGGTGTATGAATGGTTGCAAATGACAAACGAAAATACCTGAAGTGCATTTATCCGTCCGTGTGTCGTAATTAATGTTCGCCCGTCCTCCGCCTCGATTCATTCAGTGGACGTACAGTCCACCTCCACACGTGTCTCTTTAATTGTCGCCGCCACATTTTCA
>OMMV01071271.1:0-10039 GCA_900302635.1 Chatrabus melanurus
ACAACTTGCGACCATTCTGCGACTGTCAAGGCTTTTTTTGCAAATAAAAAGCGCAAATTGGCCGCAAAGCAAAAAAAATCGCAGGTGAGCGACTCCATTTAAGACGGTCACACCTAGGCGTTTGGGCCAGTGTCAATGAACTTACTTGCATTTGTCGGTGATCGCTAGCCTCCGGTAGCCTGTGCTGGCCTTCGCTGGTGATCGCTGATGAATGGCGACCGCGTCCAAAATTTTCAACATGTTGAAAATATTTCTGCGATTGCTGACATACCTGTGGCTTCATTGGAGACCGGTAGAGAAAGTTAATCTCCGCTATGACCAAGGTAGCCTTCGTTAGCTTTGTTAGCCTTCGTTAGCATCCGGTAGCCAAAGTTACTGGTGCGGTCATCTATGCTGGGTGCTGCTTCGCCCAGCCTGCTCAGAATCACTGGACAGCAGTGTGTCGAACCCCTCTCCCGCACGTTGGCAAAGGCCCCGCTTTTTCTAATGGAGCGCTGCCTAAGGCCAGCCTCAGCTGGGCTCACGTGAATGCCGTGCTGCGTTTGAGGTTTGCTATCAAACTCCAGGAACGCAATTTTCGCCGACGTGTGGCCACTTTTCTCTCCCTTTCACGTTGTTCACCAGTCGCTGGGGTTATAGTGTGACTGCGTCTTTACCATTTTCAGCATTTTGTCAACATACGGCAACAGATCTCCAGGTCAGGTCTGGAAGCATGTACTGGTGCCACACGTCAATGCATCCAACCACACTACGCAACCACCCAGGCAGACAACTGGTCCATCCTCACTTCTCGATCTGCCACAACCTGGTGGAATGTGGGCGTCTCGTTGGCCTTCTCCAGTCACTGGGGCCCCAACACTGAGGCACCTGCACGCTGGATCATGCACAGAGAAATGCGCCATGTGGCCAAGATGTCATAGTTGAATTTTGCTCACAATGCAACTGGTGCTACTCATCCTCGTCTCCTGAAGAAACCATTAGTTAGCCACAGTCATTCCAGCGGCACTGAAGGATCCTCAAGGTTCCGAGATATCCCCAACTGACTAAACATTTTACACAAGGTAAGGTGTCAGAGTGGCTTACCTTTCTCTCAAGATCAGCCAAATCTGAACCCAGACCTCGATTCTACTCTATTGTCAATGACCCTGTTACCTTTTATGGATGTGGCCGCTTTTGACATTTTGACCCTATCGCTAGTGATATTTCTCCAATTGGTTGGGGAATTTTGCTGAGAATTTTTACGGGGAATTTTAAGACTGTTTGGGCAGATCCAGTTTCTGACCTGGATTCCAGAATTAATAATGTGGGAAAATGACAACCAAACTGACGCACAATTTTGTTTTTTTCTCTCTGCCTGACCTTTCAACATTGTTTTCATCTACCTTCAGTGATGTATATGACTTTTGAATCATAAACAGGAGACATTCACACATTGTCTGCCAAACTGTACGAGATGGCGACAACTGAATGATTTTTCTGGAACTGATGTGCAGAATGACGCAGGTCCATTCTAGTTGCACTATTGCAATATTTTGAAATAAAGAACTGATCAAGGTTTTCAAATTGCCATTATGTGGCTGAAATGAATATGAAAAAGACCCTTAAAGCTACAGTGTGTAGGATTTAGGGGTGTTTATTTAGCAAGAATGGAATATAGCATTCATAACCATCTGTTCAATGTTTTCATATGCTTAGAATGAGCCCTTCATATCTTCATGGAAACCTGCCATGTTGCCCCACCATGTTGATACAGTAGCCCAAAAGGGTCATACTTACTTTGCTTTTCGCATTTTTTTTTTTAGTGCGGCCGGAAGGTCAGCTCTATGTTCCCCATTACCCATATTCCCTGGGACTGATAAAATGACTTTTTGGTATAATTTTCCATATGATCTGAAATCCAAAGAAAATTTTCTGACACCCAAAATAAGTAATTTTCTGACGGGACTCAACTTATCTTGCATTTATTTGCTGTATCATAATAATTTGAATGAATTGTAGATATTTTTCAAACCGTTATTTTGAACCCCAAATTAAGTTAACGTGATCGTGGGAACTTATCCTAATTTAAGCAACTCAAAAAATGCACATGTGACAAATGCATCACTTCTACTTTTATTTTGAACCAGTCTTGTATATATATAGGTACTGCCGGGGAACATCAGTACTGGGCAATATAGACACGCACCCGTGGCCGGAAGCCTGAAGAAAGAGGAATTGGTGATTGCACTATACACTGTCTGCTAGTGCAGGCTAACAAGTTTGAGAAATTTTTGTGAAATGGAACATCATACACATTGCTTATCACAAGAGAAGGCAAGAGAGCATGAATACCCAAAGAAGCGAAAAAGTGAAGGGAAACAAAATCTTGACCGCAATGGTATAATACAATCTGCAACCTCACCACAAAATGGCACTAACTCCTACACACTGTAGCCTTAAAGACCAATTTAACCAATTTCTACTTATAACTCTTTCACTACAACTGGCTGTTTTCCATCTTTTACACTTGACCTTTGGTGCGATGGGTTTTTACGTTGTCAAATGCAGATGGTTTGGTCAGTTTATTTACTGTGGACTTTCTGCTTATGAAAAGCGGGCTGAAGCAGCTGCTGATCGCTGGGAGGTGTTGTACATGTTAAACAACTCAGGGCTGAAAGGAAACAATTGATTTTTTTCTTTTTTTGCCCACAAGGTTCGACTTTGCAAACCTTCAGCAGCCCAGCAGTGCGCCAATTAACGGTCGAGATTTGGAAGAACCTTTAATTTTGTTTACAACAGCCTGAAACGATTAAGAATTTATCAAGCACGAACAAACTATCATCTATTGATCAAAATGCATATTTATCTTTGGAATATTACATTCGCAGGGCGAAGTAAGAACAGCAGAATGTAAAAACTGCACATTAACATAAATGTCATATTTTTAGGCTACCTAGAAAGCAAGTGTGACTTTTAGGGAAGTTGCTTCACGATGCATCTCCTGTGACTCGTTTATTCTTCTGGGCAACATATATTATTAAGCATCAAAGGGTTTTTGTCAGCATATTTATAACGATTTTAATAATTTCATTGGGTTCTGCATTCCATTATTTTGGGAAGAGAGTGCAAATGGGAGTTTTCCGCTCTTGAACATAAAAGAATATTAACTGTTCCACAATTGGTCACTTTACATGGCATTACGCGCTTATCAAAGGCCCTGTATCAAAGTCCGCACTCCCCGTTGGTTCTGCAGGCGATAAGTGTTTTACCTTTTGAGTTTTCATCTTCCGTGATGGATTAGCTTTTAAAATCAATGATTCATGGCCGAACCCATCCTTCTTTTCACCGCGCCGTTGTTTGAACTGTGAAGCAGGTTGCAGCAGGCAGCTTGAGAAAGCAATCAAGCTCAGCCCATGAAATGTTGGTTTTATCTAAGCCTTCCATTTACGGAAACCTTGTACAGCAAATAGAGCGAAAATCCATCAGGCTGTTTAAATGACAAAAGTGTGCTCAAAGTATCTTAATACTTAAAAGTACTTGACATAAATCCACTTTGGACTATTTAATTTTTCTCCTACTGTAAAACGACATGTTTGGAATTTAGAAAAAGATGACAGACGCTTGCTGCTCACTTATTTACAGTTCCATGTGAGCTCTACGGGGGAAAAAACCCTGAATGAACGACAGTTTTGTTTTTTTGGAAAGCCAAAGCTTGGAGACAATCAGATTTATGTGAAATAATTTAGGAGGTAAAACCAAGATATGTGCCATTTTGTCATGTACATATCCATTTATGTAATTAACTGTGAGTGCTCCCGTTGGCGACAACGGTTAATAAGCTCCGGTGGGAACACGGGAAGGCAGGTGAACCTGTGGCCCTGGAGATGTTAAACACAGATGAATAGATGCCATAGCACATGCACAGCCTAGTAAATCAGATAAAACGACCCGGGAAACTGAACGCAAATGGGCCTTGTAGTGAAAACTCAATATTATATGAAACGGGCAGGCCTCGCATAGATATTGGAAAGTGGCAACCGAGCCAGATTACCTTTTCTGCTTCACAAATGTCCGCTGTACATTCACCGGTTTTTCTTATTCACATTCATTGTAGCCCTCAAAGGCTTCACGTGTGCAGGCCGGCCAGAATGACCCAAGTACCTAAATTAATGTACACTTTTAATAGCTCCTATAACAAGATACTGAAGCCGTATATTATGTAGTCATTCGTCCATAGCTAATTGCTACATTGCTGGCCGTGTTACCAAGTGCAGCACCCAGGCTTCAGGTTGGAGAGGACAGAAACTGTTAGTCACAAGTTTCCTCAAACACCCACTGCGGTCGAGATACGCCACCGCTTCCACTCCAATTAAAAAAAAATCTTTACGTAGAACAACAACGACAAAGAACAATGGCAGAAGACTCCCCTATTTTTGGCATCACATGTTTTCCTTTCCATTTAGACCAAGGAGAGAAGAAAACGTATAGCTTGTGGTGCTTGTTTAATGTATTCTCTAATGGACTTTTGATACCGTAGGTACAACACCCATTATGCTAACCCCATTTAGAGCTGCATTACAATCTGTCACCGAGAAAGAGTAAGCTACTCCCCGGAGTGTTTAAACTCCAGCTATCTACTGAACAGTGCCCATGGCACAGATTTAGCACCTCAAGCACAATTCCTTTATAATACCACAGTTATGATGAAAATTATGCATTTATTAACAAGTGTTGGAGTTAAAGTGCCCACTCTCCATTAGTTACCCATACTGTATGTGTAGCATTGCTAAAGTTTGACTTGGCTCCAACTGTTTTCAGAATAACAAAAGCCCTTTGATATGGTGCAGCGTGCAGGTAACCATAATCATCCATAGCTTGTGTGCAATTCTTCTCCATTAATGCGTTTGGAAAATATTAGTTAGGGTTAGGCTTCACGGAATATGACACCAGACCGTAGATATTTGCCCGTATTTCTTGAACAAGCATGGGGTAACTACTTTATCCTTTAGTGAACATCAGCTCAAAACCCAAAATATAAGATACATTCCCTGTGTATTTAGGTTATGCATATTTAGTAGTTTTACGGGGGTAATATAAGATTTTATTTCATTCCTGTTTGACCAATAGTAAGTACTTTCGGCTTCTCCCAATTTTAACTCTGGGTCGCCACAGCAGATTTGATCTTGATCTGCATGTTGATTTGGCACAAGTTTTATGCCGGATGTCCTTCCTGACACAACTCCACATTATGTGGAGAATGGGCAGGGGCGGCCTTGAACCGGGAACCTTCTGCATGTAAAGTAAGCACACTAACTGCTTGGCCACTTCACTGCCCTCCTGTTTGACCAATGAGATTAGTCGATTCATGTTAACTAAAGGATACGATTGTATATCTATATCTTATGTCCAGCCAGAACATTACCTCACTTAGAGAGTCACAGCAGATAAGCCGTCAATCAAATGGTCTTAATATACTTTAAAATCTTTTCTAAGTTGTAATTTTTAGTGAATTTTGTTCTTCTCTGCTTACAGAAACAAAGAACTGGATAGACAGATGATAGATAGATATAGACAGATAGCTGTTATCTAGCTAGGGAGTGATGGATAGATAGAATTAACCAAATTGGACTGAGCATAGCAACGCGGTGGCCATATTCATTTGGGTAGCAACGGAGTGGATCATGCCACGTCCTCGTTGTGCAAGTTGAATATTTTCCGCCTACTGAGAGGAGTTAAACATGTTCCAACCATTGCTGGTGTTCTTCATTGTACTGCAAACCAAGAGAAGAACCAGGAGCTTAAGTTTTGTTTGCTACCAGTTAGTGGAAATCGAGGAAGGAGGTGCTTGAAATCCACAGCAAAGTCTCGTGTCCAAAATTGAATGACACGTACGTCTGAGGTAATGTTTTTAGAAACTTTGACATAAGTGGCGATAATCCTGTATCAGCATGGGTTTGTGAATGATTTTTACTGTACATTTGGATTTGTGTGTTTGTAAAACGGCGGGTTGATTTAAAGCCAAGTCTGGGAGCATGCGCTGATGCCGTGTTTCGCCGGAACCGCACTGGGTCCTGGATGGCAACCGTCCAGGCAGACAACCGGTCATCCATTTTTTTAAAAATCTGGTCCGGTTGGATATTTATTTTGGGTACAATCGAGCGAATGACCAGAGTCTTAAATTTATCAAAAAAAAAAAAGTTGGAAGACATCTCTGTCCCAGACAATGTCTCAAAACACAATTTCTCCCAACATATTACTAAAATACATGACTATTCTTGTAAATTCTGATGTTCTCAGAAATTTAACACCCTGTCACAGCCAGCTCCGCTCTTGTTTTTTTTTTTAAACTGGTCTGGTTGGACCGGATTTTTAAAAAAAAATACACGAAACACTATTTCTACCAACATATTACTAAATTAAGGACTCTAGTCATTCACTCATTTGTACCCAAAATAAATAAATATGGCCAAAGCCGTGAAATGCGGAAGTGAAAGTGATGTGACGTCATGCTGACTAGGGGGATCGACAGTCTGTTGACTGGGTAGAGCTAAGCATATCTAGCAATGGAGTGATAGATGGATGGATAGAATAGAAAGCTATCCAGTTAGCTAGATATCTGTTAGCTCGCTTGAGCTAAACATATCTAGCTCCGGAGTGAAGGATGGATGGATAGATGGGTAGGTAGGTAGGTAGGTAGGTAGATGGATGGATCGGTTGATCGACTTAGTTGAACATCTGGGTCACGGTCATGTGACTGAGCATAGGAATGCAGTTAACGTATTATTGGGTAGCAGTGGAGTAGATCGTGCTGGTCGTCGTGAGAGTGAAATATTTTCCACCTATCGAAAGAAAAAAAAGTTGCCCAAACATTGTTGTGCTCCTTACTGGAAATCAGGGAAGGAGGTGGTCGAAAACCGCAGCAAATCTGGTCTTCAAACATGACCTACATGCACACCTGTGGACGGCATTTTGTCACAGGTAATGCTGGATTTTTTTTTTTTTAAATGTGTTCAGTGACATAAGCAGTAATAATCCCATAAAAGCTTGTGGAGGCTTTCAGGTATTGGGATTTGTCTGGTTTTATGACTGCATATTAGGACTGGTTACAAAAATGGAGGAGGGGTGAGGGAGTTAATATTCCAAGAAAAACTCAATTTACAAGACAAACCTCGAAATTTGGTATTTTTCAAGAAACCACATCACTTCACACCACGGACACCGCTGCTTGCCGGCATCATGGCTGCACACAGTATGTACACGTACACATGTACACACCACCAAAGAGCCTCCGTGGCAAATCTTCCTCACACTCATAAGAAATCTCTGCCCCGGATCATGTCTCAAAACCCAAACTCTCCCAACAATTACCAAAATACAGGACTCCAGTCAACCACATGTTTGTCTCCATAGCAAATATGGCTGAAACGCTGCCATACTGAAGTGAGAGTGTCACCTAAGAGAAGACATAGATAGATCTATCAATCGATTTTCTTCTTAAAGTATGTCCCGGTGTCTGTAAGAATTTCACCTGCAGTATATTTCTGCTTTCAGCTTTTGAATTAATCACAAAAGGCTGCTACTGCTTTTTTGCTGATTTTTCTTTTTTTTTGGCATATAGTGTATCTTTGTATAGTGACAGTAACAAGAGTTGACAATCCCCAAACGGCAGCACTGTATTTAATAAATTCACATAATTTCACGTTGCTTGGCATCATTTGGAGTTGCTTCCTGACGGGTCAAATGTGAAATAACCACGAAAAGCTGTGCAGTTTAAAATATATGCAGTTGTTCATGTGGGTGCAGGCTTATATATGTGCTCCAAACTATTAATTTCATATATCATTAGGGAATCATGCTAAACACAACGGCGCCAGAGAGAATAGAATAATTAGAATGCAAAAAAAAAAGAGCGTTTGACGCCAGAAATATCCTTTTAGATAAATGGAAAATGCAAAACAACAAAGTTGAGGGTTTTAAGACTACTGAGAAGAAACATGACTGTGAATTCTTACTTGGGTTGTGTGTGACAGATACTGCAAATCTATTTTTTTTAAATTTTCATGAAGAATTATGGCTTTCTGTGCACATTTATTCATGTATAGTAAATATAAATTTTTGGAATCGTGCCTCTGTACACCACCACAATGGAGTTGAAAAGAAACACTCAAGATTTGCTTGTAGTGTAGACGATCAGCTTTAATTCAAGGGGTTTAACAAAAATATCAAATTATCCCTTTAGGAATTACAGCCATTTGTGTTGATAGTGCCTCCTTTTTTAGAGCCCATAAGTAATCGGACAAAAGAATTATATTGTTTTTCATACAGACCGCCACTTTTGCAGCCTGTTTTCTTTCGACAAGTCAGGGGATGGATGCATGAACATTTCCAAGTCACTGAATAAGTCTTGGACCTCATTTATATCAATCATTAAGAAATGCAAACAGTCGCTGTCCAAATACTTAGGGACCTGACTCTAAATTCTGGTGTAATTTAAGAGCACAATGCATTTGCAATCCACTTATTTTAACTAAAAAAAAAATACCATCATTAGAAGACGGTGTTACTGTGCCGCTCGGTATTACTTGGATACGTCCGGGCTCTTTGCATAATATGCTCACAGTGATCTTACTGTTTTTATGGGCTTCGTAATTACACCATGATGGGCTGAACTTCTCCAACACGGCTACAGTCGCTTTCATTGTTTTAACGATAAAATAAAATCCGGTAATAACCTTATAACAGTCCACTTATAAGAAAACTGTCCCTCATTTGAGTGGGCCCTAATTGCACAGACTTATGGTCTTTTAGATGGGGTCGAGAATAACTGCACTTGGCAATTTTATGAAGTGGGGATGAGAAAGGATCTGTGGGAAAGAACTCTTTTTCTTGTTTAAAGGTATGAACTTTTCTTGTTCCTCTGACCCTACCTTTTTACACTAATATGTAATTTAAATACTGAAAATATTTTAATAGTTTTGGATTTTAGCGGTGTGCTTATGCATAATAGTTTCACAAGTGTTTCTGGGTCAGTGATCACGAGCTGCTTTCTCTTATGAAGTCTGGACAATGTCTGGAGAATCAGATCCCGAATTGTCGTTTCACACATGTTGCACGGTTGTCCATGTCAGACATGTCCTCTCCCACTGGAAATACACCATCTGTTTTAGGTGAGGGGTAACACCTGAGGTAGAGCATGCCAGAGGCTCTGATTGGATATCTACTTCATTGGAAAATCGTGTCTCCAGTAAAACTTCGTGATAAACAATGACATCGGATGAGGGTTGTACTTTGTACATACTTTCTTTTACGCTCTTTAAAATGTCTACTCACAAATTGAATAATAAATTCATTATTATTTATTTACCATACTTGCGTTTTGGCACCGTTCTGCTTGTAAATATGCCTAAAAAGGGGGTGGGTGACTGCACGAGCGCGTGGTCAATATTTCATTTGATGGAACGCCAATCCCATCCCGGCTAACCCATAAATGGGTAAAGAGGTGGAGCATTGACGATACCCTGCGTGACCCGGGCGGGGCGAATGGAGCCCGAACACGCTCCCATCTCAGAGTTACCGAACTTACAGTTAACAGGTTAACCTTGGTTCAGGTGTTTTATTTAATCGTGGTTTTAATGATGGGTGGCTTGGGTGTGGGTATTAAAAATGACCATCTTATTTCCTCAGTAATTGTGGATTAACTGGACCTAAAGTCATCAAGCTACCGATAGTGGCTAAAAGTGCTAACCGATGCTAACCCCGCTAACATAACAAATTAAAGAACACAAAATTTCACACGAAGGAAATACTGGAGCATGGACTTCTTACATGATATGCTAGGACAATTGACTGCAGAGCAAGCCATATTATTACAGATATTTGTAATAAAATGCTCAGAAAGGACAGACACGGTCCTCCACAATAACTAGCGGCCACGGCTAGCGGGGCTCTGAGTCTGAGGAAAGACCAGCACAAACCGATGCCATCATACACAAGCAGGATGCGAAAGTGAAGAGAAAACCCTTGTGAAAACGTATTTTTTGCTTTTTACGATGTATTGGTG
>OMMV01071355.1:0-14110 GCA_900302635.1 Chatrabus melanurus
CTATCCCAGCAGTCATCGGGCGAGAGGCGGGGTACACCCTGGACAGGTCGCCAGTCCATCGCAGGGCCACATATAGACAGACAAACGCAGCCACACTCTCACTTACACCTACGGACAATTTAGAGTCACCAATTCACCTAACATGCATGTCTTTGGAAGTGGGAGGAAACCGGAGTGCCCGGAGGAAACCCACGCAGACACGGGGAGAACATGCAAACTCCACACAGAAAGGAACTGGGCATGGTGGGAATCGAACCCCAGACCTTCTTGCTGTGAGGCACGAG
Source organism: Chatrabus melanurus (assembly GCA_900302635.1). Taxonomy (NCBI): domain Eukaryota; kingdom Metazoa; phylum Chordata; class Actinopteri; order Batrachoidiformes; family Batrachoididae; genus Chatrabus; species Chatrabus melanurus. The sequence continues at coordinate 285 of OMMV01071355.1, forward strand.
TGCTAACCACTGAGCCACCGTGCCGCCATGTATTTCTTAATGATTGATGTAAATGAAGTTCAAGACATATTCAGTGACTTGGAAATGTTCATGTGTCCATCCCCTGACTTGTCTCAAGAAAACTGGCTGTAATGGTGATGATTTAATCCTTGTATTTAGAATAAATTGGCCCCATCCCAATTCTTATTGGAATTGTTGCAGGCCTTAAATCCAGGAATAGATGTATGTTAACAAGTGATAGGAAGTTGACCAAACAAAACATGACATATCTTGGATTCATACTGCCTGCAGTGAAATAGAAGTCAAAGTAAATGCAAGGGTCACTGCAGGGTTTTTTGGGTTTTTTTGTATTTTCCATATCGTTCCAACTTTTTCTAATTTGGAGTTGCATTTCACTGTGTATTTTCTCAGTTGTTTTGCATTGCTGTCTGCATGCTTGTGCCATTGACTGTGAACTGGCTTTCTGCACATGTATGACACTTCAACTGGTTTTTTTTGTTTGGTTTTTTTTTTTTTTGCTTGGGTGGATACTTTCCAGCAAAAATGTTTGTGCATTTTCACTGTAGATATGTTTTCATTCCACAGTGAATACATTGCAGCCCCTCGCTGCATACAAGGTAGTTTTAGCAGCATCTGGGGATCTGAGCCCATTCACTCTACTCTGGCCACAATGGCTAATCCTGACACAGACAGCAGCAGCAGCAATCAGCACTCACAGCCCAGAACATAATGGAAGCCTGCCTGTCTGGCTGCGTGGATGACTGGCAGGCCAGCTGCTCTTCTGGATGTTTGTCTTTTGTGCCTCTGTGGCTGTTTTGATAAACAGGTAGAAGGACTGGCCTGTACTGGACTGTTGCTTAAAGAATGCCCATCCAGGTAAAGGACTCCAACAAAATCGAAACTGCTGACAAAGATTCTCATAAACAGACAAACATGGGGGTCTGTACCTGCACAATGTTTTGCCACCACAAAATTTTGGGAAGCATTGAGAAGCCTTTTGGTTTTTGTGACATGTGTAGATATCAATGTGATGTCATAAAGCGTCTTCTTGAAATGACAGAAGAAGATAAAAAGAAAAATGAGTTAAAAGGAAAGAGGATATAAAATAAAAGGATATATAAAACTTGTATCAACATCCAGGTTGTTTTTGTATCATTTGTGTTGATTTTTGTGATGTCACAAAGGCTATTCATTTGAAAGTTGGTTATACAGGTTGCTGTAACGAAAAAATAAAGCCAGCTTTTGAAAAACGGAGAAAAAAATGAATAGGAATGATACAAGACAAAAGGCTTTGAAAAAGAAAAACAGTTACGACTTTTTTGATAAGATCCAAAATAAATTCAAACTTGTGCACCCAATTCTTGTTTTTTTAAGTCATTAACGATGTATGCTGTACAATCATTCCACCCTGATAAAAGAACAGTTCAAAGAAATCATTAACAGCCCCAAATTACCATGACATTCATGCCCACGATGAGTGTATGTAAACTTCTGACCACAACTGTATCTCAAAAAGTAATAGAGGGAGTATAATGAAACTTTAGACAGATGGTCTTTGGGTCAGAGCAGAGTTGTTTAAATTTTGAGAAAAATGCCGATTTTGTCTCGTTCTTTCATATTGTAAGACAGGACATTTTGTGAGATGTCCACACTACAATATGAATTTTACCTTCCAATTTGACTGTTGGCCAATACAGGCGGCATTGTACACATTGATGAGCTGTCCTGACAACAATGTTGTAATTTTTAAGTCTTGATGCTGCTCTCCAACTCGCCCCATCTAGTTTGATGTCTGAACTCAAATTTCAATGGTGTTTTTGTACAGGTAGGGTTTAAATATGAAGATGTGAGATAAAACCGGAGAGACACAGAGGAGATGGCAAAAAGCAAAAGGTGTGCACGGAAAAGCAAGAAATCTGCTGCCATAGCTTGACAAGAGGGCAAGGTGGTGGCTGTCATGTTTGCACAAAGGTGGCCAAATCCTGTTTGCACTGCATCACTACTGACATCTTCATTATCATGAAATGAAGACAGTTGTGTAACTTCATCAAATAACAACAGTTCACGAAGGGTAGCTTGCCAACTGAAGCCACAGACAGCAAACACGTAAAGTCCTTTCATGCCAGATATCTCCATCCCCATCTCTTCTGTGCTCAAAGACTCGGAAAAAAGATACTTTGCATAATCTGGTTGCATCAATATGTACAGAGCTTTAGGGTGATGCTGGGTGGGTAAACATGATTCAGTGTGACTTCTGCTTTCACCCGCTGAAGTCTGGATTATAAAACCAAGAGCAAGTGCTTCAAGGGCCACATTTCGGCTGAAAAACTGCAACAGTAATAAATGAATAATAATAATAAAAATAACTTTATTTGTAAAGCACTTTCAAATCATATATTTCAAAGTGCTTTGTAGCACAAGGCAAACTAGAATACAAATAATTAAACATCACAATCAAACATCGTCACAGTAAGTCAAATAAACTGAGAGCATCGTAACTGCCAGAGAAAAAGTTATGATGTTGAGGTTGTTTTAAGTCTTGACATAAAATCACCTCAACCAAATGTGTCTAATTTCAACAGGTTGATTATTCCACAACATTGAAGCAAGCTAGGCAAAGGCTTGACTACCACCTATCCTCGGCATTCATAGAAAGCCAACACATTGAGAACGAAGTGCCAGTGTCGGCACATAAGGCTCAACCAGTGCCGTAAGATAGAGTGGTGCACAATAAATGAACACATTTATTTAAAAAAAAACTCGACCCTCATGTGAACAGGGAGCTGGAGTAATACGAGCAAATTTCTTAGATTTGGTCAGCCATACACAGAATCTTTGAAGATGTCAAGCAAAGGCATGTATCAGAATGTCAGCATCAGCTGAGGACAGAATCAATCTAATCATTGCAATCATTGGTTAAACAAACGAAAAACAGCATTTCTAGTTACCTTTTGCCCCAAAAGCCCCTCCCACACATATGACAAAGAGCCTTTATTTATTTGGGATAAATATGATGTAGATAACCACAAGTTGCTTGCTGCAAGTAATTGTCTCCATTACAATGAAATCGCAACAGCTGCAGGGTTACTGCAGAGTTTTGGAAGTGTTCAAAAAATGGTGATAAACCGCAAACTACTCACACATTAACTGTCGTCAGTTTCCACGCACAGTCAGTATCCTGACTTTCAAGGAATGTGCATTACCTCAGGTTCATACACAAATGTGTTATTGATGTGCGTATTCTGTAATTGTGGTTCCAAGCATGCTCAAACTCATGCAATTCAACCTGTGTCATATTTCAAGCTATTCTCGTGAAAAATTTGCAGTAAAACCTACAAAAAAGTGGTGTACAAAAAATTCGTACCTGTAAAGACATTTCGTGTGGATTACTGGTCGGCAGTATACTGAGTGAACTGGTGTAATTTACATTTGGCTTCTGATTTGTAAATGGTTATAGTGTAGTTATAGCGCTTTCTGATGCACTGACATGCACCACTGCCTCATAACAGCCTGTGTTGTTGGAACCCACAAAACAATAAATAAATAAATAACAGGGAAAATTGAGGAGTTTGATGTTTACATCAAACATCACAACAGATGAATTACACCACACAGAAATACGAGCCTGTGCTACGCTAACAGGCTAAAAATACCTGGCTTCTTCTTCTGGGCTTTTTCTATGCCGCACTTTCTGATACTATATGTAGCACTGCTCCCAGTGGTCAAAAAAGTTGATTACACACACAATCTGCTTCAGGCAACATAGCACCGCTATGCAGCTGTGCATGAATAAAAACTCAAAGAACGTCCAGTTTGATTTTTTTATTTTCTAATAATGAGAAACTGGTATACCAGCAGATGTTGACGGATGGATTTTTGGACATCCCGACCACTACTACTGTGGATTTTAAATTCCAAACATTTGATGAGTATAGAAAGCCACACTTTTCCATTTTGCCATAAAGTTTTTTTGTTCATTTCTCAAACGTAGCGGCCTCGACCCCTTGTCAGCAAAAAAATTAATATGATCACGCTTGCATGTTGCATGGAAACATCAGAAGGAATTTCATTTTATTTCTGTGCAGTTTGCTGAAATTCATGGATTCACCTGGAGTTTCCCAAGAGGTTGTTATACTCAATTAATCTGAACAAACAGCTTGCTTTAAGCTGAACACTGGAGAATTTTGACACACATATTTGTGTCAATTCCAAATCACATGCTGTCCACTGCTGAACTTTCAGATGATGGAATTATCCACAATTGAAGCTATCACATTCGCTAGCAAAACTATAAAACTATAAATTCTACCCAACTGAAGTACAAATAATTCCAGTTTAGCCTGCAGTTAGCTGTAACATAAGAATGGATCATAGAAATACATTCCCTTAAATGATTTTTCTTTTCTCACACTATAGTTTTCCTTTATTTACACCTTTACAGGCTCTTTCCTCTGACCGTTTCTCATATGTTCTCCAACTCTTCAACATCAGGGCCATCAACAGCACCCAGAGGGCTTAAACATGCAATATTGAAGATTTCCATTAGTGCTGAATTGTTTTTGGGAGGGGCTGGGGCATGTGGAGAGAAATTCATCACAGAAAAGAAAGATAAGAAGCTGAGAGGAGAGTGCGTGGGAAAAAGTATGGAGGGAATTATAAACAAAACAAAGACAAAATAGATGAAAATTGAATAAAACTGAATGGAATATAATGGAACATGAAAACACAAGAGAGTACCAGCTTGGGAAATTCCAGCACAACAGGGAGCTTGACTCATCCTCTGTGCACTGAATCACGGATTCAAACACAGAGGCACATATTTGATTCATATGCCTTAACCGGGGTGCTGCAGGTAGCTGCTATCTGTTGGTGCGTCATGTTGCCAATTTATTATTGAAACTTTCTTTTAGGCTTTTGTCTCTTTCTCATCCATCCATTCTCTTTCCACCACTTATGAAGGGCCAGGTAAGTGAGGTCATCCAGACTTCCCTCTCTCCAGCCACTTTCTCTCAAGCCTATTAGGAGATCCCAATAAGGCATTCCCAGGCTAAATGGGACACGTAATCCCGCCAGTGTTCTGGGTCTAACAGGGTCTCGTTCCAGTTTGATACGACTGAAAAACCTCTGCAGGGAAGCACCCGTTTTTGCTATGAGCTAAAATTCAACCACACAGGTGAGGGTTAAATCAACTATCGACTCTCTGACTCTTGCATGCTCTTTAACCTCCTAAGACCCGCGCTTGAGCAGGAATTAGGTTTTGGAAAAATGTGATGCCACCATATGTGGACGTGGGGTCCCAGGAGGTTAAGAGCATCTTTGTCCTCGTTCAAGTCAAATATTTTCTCGGCTTTTTTCATTGAGAATAAACAGCTGTTACCAGACATTTCAAGGAAAAACAGGTTTTGAACTCAACTAAGTACATAGTTCAAATTGTTTCAAATTGTTTGTGAGAAAACTGAAAATGGCTGAGTTTCCTCCACACATTTTTCATTCCAAAGTGGTGACAGAGCAACACTTGACATTTCACTGCTGTGTGGACACAAATGGTGCTTTTGGCATCTGCACAGAGACATGCGGGAAATGAGTCTTTCTGTTAGCAATATTGGGCAAAGTATTTCTTTTTTCTACAGATACTGTGGTGATGGTGAATGATTTTTTTTTTCAACATTCAAAGCATTGCTATATGAATTTCTGCTTACATGAAAACCACAATGCCCCGTAAATCGCTATAAAGTGTCCCCATGGGCGTCATGAACCCGGTCAGTCACTCCAAACAATTATTCTGCCATGATTTTATTTCGACATCTGCTAACCTCTCCTGAACCTTCACTTGCTGTGAGTCTTGACCTGTCTTTGCCACCATTCCCAGACACCTGATCCACACACCTGCCAACAGTCACCTCATGAGCCTTCAGTATTTATTAATTCAGTCACACTGTTTATCTTTGCCAGACTGGCCTGCGTTCAGCCGAGCTCCCAGACTTAGTATCTGGTCATATCCTGAGACAATTCTCTGCCTGCCTTCTATTATTAGATTTTTGATGATCGCTGACACCACGCTCATAGATCGTCTGACCTCAGCCTGGCTTTTGAATCCAGTACTAAGCCAGTCTCTGTTAGCTCAGTGGTCTGCCTCTGCTGTTTAGATTTTATGAATTACACTTTTAATCTGTCTGAGTCGTTTGCATTTGGATGCACTTTTTTTGTCTGAATTTTGATAAAACTGACACATTGCTTTGTAAACACTGAGAAGAAAATGCACTTGTTTGAGACATCTGAAAATGGAAGGTTTCAGGAAATAATTTTGTTTGCCAAAAAAAAAAGAAGCCGACATGGGTTGAATGTTGGACTTCAGTTTATTGATATTCGTTTGCTCATTTCAGCAAATACGTTTTTTCAGAACATCTCAAGTGAGTTACCATCCTGTTTTTTTTGTGTGTGTGTCTGTATGTGTGTCTCTAACAAATGATTATTTTCAAAATAAAACATGGATTTTTTTCTGACTCTGTTCCTCTTTGCAAACACAGAATCTCATGACACACACAAAAAAAGAAGCTTTATCTGTGTTATCAAGGAAAACAGCAAATCCAATTGCCTTGAACTTATATTTTTGAGATCTCCCACTATTGGATGCCTGAGAATCTTCCCATAACCGAAAGAAAATCCCAGCAAAACTGTGTTTGCCCCATAAATTAGATTTTATCACTTGTTTTTCCACTTGTACATGTTTTTTTGTGTGACCACGTTTTCAACAGCAACATTTGAATAGCACAGCACACTGAAAGATGGTGCTTGCAGAACTTATTCCATCAAAGTTATCTAACGAAATCAGCAATTAACTGCAGAGAAGCAGAGACAATTCAGAGAATAAAGCAACCTAATTAACTTTCACCATGTGAATGTTTTTTTTCCCCAGCAAATAGCAGAACAGACAGTAGATTATGTGTGGACTGTTCATGTGTTTGTGTGTGTACTGTAGAGCTCCCAGTTGGTTTGTGTGTTCACAGTTTCGTGTTTTCATTAAATACATAAAGACTTTTTGCTGCTCTCTGTCCGACTGTGAAAGCAGCAGCATCAATGCAACCTTAATTCAGTGGCTAAATGCATCTTTCTGCACATGCACACTCACACAAACGTGCAATCTCCCTTGAACTCAGCCAGCTATCGTAAAGGGCTTTCCATCACCGTCTCAGGAATTGGTCACATGAGCACAAATATTTTGCACGGAGTTTAACTTTGACAAGTAAATTAGCACTGGGATCCAATTTCAAACCATTTTCATGCATCTGAACTGAGAATGCAAATAAAAAAAAGTGTGTCCAAAATAGCCAAGGTATCATATTAGCATATTAGCTAGCCATGTCAATGCTATATAATACAGTTTAGAACAACTCTGACTGACTGTAGTACAAAAAATAGATCGATATAGTTGTAAGACTTAGCCTGGAAAACCAGACCCATAATTCACTTTGTGATATGTTCACTTTGTGAAAGGGTTTGGTTTCCCTCCCATTCATGCCGATTTCCTCTTGGCCGAAAACAGGCCGGGCCAATCGCAACTGTTTATCTCATATGGGACGGGCTTTATGCGATGACTCATTGAGGAGTGCCACAGAGTCACTGTTCTAAAGAACCAGAGCCGGCTGCTGCTGATACGGAGCCATTATCAGCTCTCGCTTCTGTTTTGAATGTCCAGTTTTTAAAAGAAGAACAGCGAACGGCTCTTAAAAGCCTTCTGTTGGAAATACACAGCAAGCGTCACGCTCGCGTTGCATGTTAATTTCATTAGCGGGGAGAGAAGCTCCGCGCTGCCGGTCATAAAGGCTGTTTTACCGGGGAGAAAAAACTCTGCACTCACCACTAACAGCCATTTTAAAGCACAGACCTTCTTGTCGCCAGTTTTCATTCACTTTACACGACACGCATTGCACACGCACATTCTCCACGTGCATTATGACGCGCACGTGTGGTTGTCACTCTGCCTATGTCACGTTTCATTGCTCTGTCTGTCCAATTGCGCCCAGAGGCAATTTTGTCTGCGTCTGTTGGTCCCGCCCCCTGGAGATGAAACGTGAATGGAGAGGTACCAGACTAAGTCTGGCTGTGCCAGGCTATGTAAGACCAGGCCGGACAGGACCGGTACATTCCATTCATCTGATTAACTTTGGTCCAGCAGACCAGCCCAGGAGCTGGACTTATCGAATGCGTGTTGGCTCTTATGAACTCACTGTGCTCCAGTCTCACACGTTTCCTGATCTATGTTTAAACCCGACACCGTCTCGAACAATGATGTGTTTGGGGTCTTTGGTAACTTTGGTGGTCACGTGTTCACAAGGATGCTTGTGCTACCTTCACCAAACGTGTTCCAAGGAAATGTTCTTCGACACTCCCGACAGTACCCTTAAATTTTGGAGCACAGTTTACAAGTTGTTTGTGTCTATAAATTGAACCACAGACAGATTGTACTTCAAACTGAAATGATTTGTGACTTCCTGTTGATAAGTGACTCCAACCTTACGGACAGATGAGCTACAAGAGACAGCGGCAAAGCGACCAGCTGCCGTTCATTTTCAATCAGAGTGGATGCTTTACAGGGACGAGAGACAAATGGCCGCTATGCCAGCAGCTAGCCGGGGCCAAAATAGATGAGAAGTCTATTTTATGCAAATGCTGAGTGATGCGACACGGTGGCTGCCAAGCTGAGTGACGGCAGCGTGACGGCAGTGTGACGTACGTTGATTGGTTGCGGGAACAAAATAAGCCAAGATGGCGGAATACACTCCCAAACAGCTGTATTTCTGTATAATTCTCATATTTTGGCCTTTTTTTCTCTTATATTTTGTAAAAGATAGCGAGAAATAAACACTTTTAAATCTAAAAACCCTGTTTTTGTAACCGGATCATACCTCCGAGGTGATTTACAAGACATCTTACCGCTAACCAGACGTTAGCAAGCTAACAGGAGCGTCACTGTGACGTATGTTTTACTGAAACAAATCAATCAAACTTTGGTTCCGCCAAGCAGTCAAGCATGGAGGAAAAGCTCATAGTGACAGTTTCCCCGTCCTATATAGTCTATCATACTTCTGTAACCAAGTAACCACGAGCTGGCCATGCCCGGGAACACACCAACTGCTTGTCGCCCTCATTTGTTGCTAATCTGACACTCAGCTGTTGCTAATGCACTCAGCTGCAGGCTGCAGATTTGCTGTAATTTTTCTCCTGTACAAATCATTTTCTTTCTGCTTCCATGGTTCTTGTGTCCCTCTTGTAAAACTGAACAAAGGACTTTTACTACAATTGACAGTTCCCTGATTCAGAAAGAATGTTCCACTTGTCATCTATGGGCAAAACATTATGTGTCTTCTATCTGAATTCAAACTCTGTAACACCACAAGGTTATATTCAGCTCAGAAATGGACTATATGAGGTACCCTATAGTCAATAATGTATTCTGATTGTAATATCACTGCTACCCACTTTGTTAGTTTTATAAAGTAGTTTTCTTTGCAGTTGTAACATTCGACATTTATGTATGATTATTAGCTCCACATTGTAATACAGTTTACTTTAAACTGCACCCGGGACTGAAGCTGGTCCTCCAGCCTGCAGATACGTCCTTTAGGGCTTTTGATGGTGGAATTGAAACTCTGTAAAGCATTTCACAAAGCTCGACACCAGAACAGAAGACCTCTTGTTTCTGCACTCTGCTGTTGCCTTCCATCGGAGGATGACAGGTATTATGAAGGGGATGGGGGAAAGCTGTTTGGTTCCTCGTCATTGGAAAAGAAGAATCCACCAGAGAGCACCAGGGGTCCTATCTCTGGAGGGTTGTGATTGGTTTGGTGCTGAGGGTTTGTCCACTCCACAGTGGTGTCAAGATTCAAATTTGAGGTGACTTAGGATGGGCACGTGGAACATCCTTTCTCTCAGCAAAGATAACCAGCTTCCACTGCTGTTGAGGGAGCTTGTAAAGGCTTGCAATGCAGTGGTAGTCCTCTCTGAGGTCCACAGACCTGAAAGTGGTCAGATCTCTGTTGGTGGATACACCTAATTTTGTTCTGCATACCAAGGAAGTGGTAGTTGCTGTCATGAGAGGCTTTAAGTTTGCTTCTGTGAGTCATTCATGTCATGGAGTACAGCTACGTGGATTCTCACAGACAGCGTCTGTGAGAAAAGGTTAGTTAACCTTGACTTTGCCGATAACACTGTGATCTTTGTGGAATCAAAGGATGCCCTGATTACAGCACCTGAGTAGTTGAGTGAGAAGTCTGCAGTGTTTAGGTTTGCAGTTGGTCTGGATGAAGTCTAAGATCCAGGCTTTGAATTATTTCCATCAAAAATCTATCTGTGGTGAAAGTGTCCAACTTGGTGAGAGATTCACTTGTCTCAGCAGAGACATTAAAGACTCTGGGAGGCTTATGAGGTTGACAGACATTTGGGAAGAGCTTATGGAGTCATGATGTCACTGGACAGTGGTGTTTGGTGATGCTGACATCATTGTGGTAGAACAAAGGGGTCTTAAGGGCCCCGGTGTTTGCAGTCTTATTGTATGGTTGTGAGACTTGGTCTCCCACCAGTAACCTGAGGTGACGACTGGATGTCTTTGGTACTAGGTCTCTCTAGAGAATCCTTGGCATGCAGGTGCCTCAGTGCTGAGGACCACAGAGATTACCACGTCACCTGGCTGTGACAGATAGATGGCTGTTTTTGGGACGTGGGGAGGGACCGCTTTGCCGAGATGGCTGTCACTCAAGGTGTGGTGTGGTGGATGTGGCAATGCATGGCACCACCGCATGCTCCCAGAATGGAACTAATAGAGTCTGTTCCGGAAAAAAATCAACACATCACAAATGTTTCGCTCCACTCATTTTGCTGCACCATGTGGACAAAATTTGCATTGACAATGTCTTGTGTGACTGTTCACTAATGTTGAGCCTTCTGTTTGCTGATGTGGTCATAATAAAATGTGCATGGCCATATTCATGCACAATTACACATTTCTACAGCCGTGTATTTAATCACCAGATGTTGAAAAAATATAAGGGACAGCGTATATTAAGCTTGCCAGTAGTCAGCCATTTTTAGAAATTATACCAACTCATCTTAGTTCTCACACAGACTCAGACATCAAATTGTCAAATAGTGAAGCTTTGTTGAAGCCGTTTGGCATCAGGACTACATTATACACAGGCTCTTCAGTCGTGAAAGCTTCAGTTAACTTTGGCTATTGAAAAGGAGACAGGTGACAGCTATCTCTTCAAACTCCGGGTCAATGGAGGGACAGAAGGATACCACTTTCATCTTCTCACATCCACTCAATCTCTTTCTTCTCTCTTCTAAATGCATGTTTTTTTCTCCCCAGTATACTCCAAGCACTAACACGCTTGTTTGCAATGACCCTTCAAGTTATTTTTACAGTACTGCAGAAGCATCTTTGTTTTTCTCCCTTACCCACTGTCCTTCTCTAAATCACTTTTCACTCCCATAGATTTGTGTGAATGCACTGAAATACACTTCTGGGGTGACGGAGTAAATCATCAGCATGAGATGGAATCAGAAACCTAAGAGAAAACAATTATCTTTTCTGCATCGAGCTACAATTCTCAACTGACTGCAAATACTTGTTGAACATTTGCTTGCATACCCAGACATTCAAACAAATCTACTGCACCTCCAGTGGACGTCTGTTTGTGATTGGCTTGATTAAAATTATTTCTGCTATATGGGGCATTTTAAGTGTTGCTGTGGTCTGATATAGTTGTTCTCTCAAAGCTGGATATAGGAAAGTCAAATATAAAATAAGTAAGAGCTGAAATGTTGAACTGATTAATCAAGTCTGCTAACTTTAATGCTTGAATTATCACTTCTTTTTACAGTGTCCAATATTTCAAAAATAAATGTCAAAATTTGAAATGGTTCCATTTTCTCAAAAAAAAGAAAGAAAAAAAAAGTTATTTTTTTGACATTTTATTAACCAAAAATTAAACAGCTTGGTCTTTGTACTGCTGGACAGACAAAACATTTCATTTGATGAAAGACACTTGATCCAAATCAAAGCGCAGGAGCCACATACAGCCCATGACAACTATACATTTGTCCTTCAAACCAAATATGAAAAGACCTGAAGATGTAAGTCCTCTGTTGATCCTGACACACACTGGTGCTGGTGCTTATCCCCTAATTGGATAGCATGACTCCCCATGGATGACACACCAGTCCAACACAGGTTACTTCCCCAGCCAAGGCCAGTACCCAAGGACACAGACAGGTAATGCGAGCAGAAATCGAACCCAGGTCTACATATTGGTAGCCCAACTCTTTATCCCACAGTAGGATAATAAATACAGCCTAAACGATAAAACTATAGGATAAATCTATAGCCAAATGAGACCACTTTCTAACTAACTAAGCCAGAGTGCTCCTCACTCTGTCCGTGCTCTGACACAACAGTTGAAATAGAGCTGCAACGTGTGTTTTGTGTATTTGTTCTTGTATTTCTGAGGTTAAGCTCGGGCTTTGAGTGGCCATCCATACTGACTCCTTCACTCACAAATAAAACCTGAATAAAGAAACGTCTTGCAGAGACGGAGAGTGAATTGTATGAATAGACAGAAACGGATCAAGGGAACTGGCATCACTGTCTGATCCCCATGCACCAGAACCTGCAGCAGAGAGTGGAGCCAGCGTGGGAGATGCCAGTCTGGCCTCTGGTGTTTGGGTGAGTTGAGTTGCTTTTAGTCATCCTCAAAAAGTGGTTGGTTGTTTGTTTTTTTGCATTCATAAAAGATGAAATAGGCAAACTAAACACATCAACGAGCAACACTACAGGCTACAGAGCTGAGGTTATTAACATTAAACAGAGAATTGTTACGGTAATACTTAATAACTCGTAATGATGACAGAAGTAGTTTCTTTGTTTGATGGACGCAGAGCCTTCAGGTCTGTTTACTTCACACTTATTGTTTTGGCTCTTTGTTCCTTCATATTTGGGGTTATTAATATATTCTGCTGCTGGATTACAAATTAGCCCATTCACCACAACTTCCTTAAAGGCTCAGTCACAACCACACGCACGATTGGTGGGAGCGTGCGTCCTCTGCGATATGTGGGTTCCGTGGAGGACGTGGAGGATGGAAAAGAACAGTAACGATTGCACGGGCACCGACAGAAAGGCAGAAGAACGGCGGACAGCCGCTGTGCGCGTGGCAGGTGCACCGTGAGATGTCCGGACACTCAGGGACGCTGATAGCAACGTGTGGCCGCGGTGCGCCGTTTGTACTCTCGACCCACGGGGTGCCGCACTTGCACCGTGCTGTATTTGCGCATGCACGTTGTCCAGTGTGTGGACACCAATCGTGCGTGTGGTTGTGACTGAGCCTTAAGGGGCATTTATTTTGGTCCGTCTACAAATATGTATATGTGAAATCGAACCGCACCAAAGTCTGTTTGCTACAATGTAACAATGTATTGTCTGGTGCGGACCAAAGGAATCGAACTATTGGTCTGAAAACGCCACTTCTCTGTCAAAAGCAACAGGAAGTGACTTGGTCAGTTTTTCGTTGTTGTTGCTTTTTGCAGGATTTTGACTGGCTAACATGGTTTGAGCTTCTCCTTACACTGCCACCTACAGGTTTGGCATGCTCCTGACGGCGTATTTATGCGGGTTCGTGTAAAAGAAAACTTTTTTGGAAACGGTCAGGTGTGCATGATGTTATTTTTGAAAATGGAGAGGGAGAAATATCTGTTTCTGAAAATAATCCCGGCTATGTGTAAACGTGGCCTGAAAATTAACTTGCGACGCCGGGCAAATTAGTGTGTGGCGG
>OMMV01071362.1:0-12061 GCA_900302635.1 Chatrabus melanurus
AAAATGCCTTGTTGAGGTCAGAGGAGAATGGGCAGACTGGTTCGAGATGATAGAAAGGCAACAGTAGCTCAAATAACCACTAGTTACAACCAAGGTATGCAGAATACCATCTCTGAACGCACAACACATCCAACCTTAAAGAAGATGGGCTACAGCAGCAAAAGACCACACCGGGTGTCACTCCTGTCAGCTAAGAACAGGAAACTGAGACTACAATTCGCACAGACTCACTAAAATTGGACAATAACAGATTGGAAAAACGTTGCCTGGTCTGATGAGTCTCGATTTCAGCTGCAACATTCAGATGGTAGGATCAGAATTTGGCGTAAATGACATGAAAGCATGGATCCATCCTGCCTTTTATGAACAATTCAGTCTGCTGGTGGTGTAACAGTGTGGCAACTGTGCAACGCCTGTCATGTCAATATGGACCAACATCTCTGAGGAATGTGTCCATCACCTTGTTGAATCTATGCCACGAAAATTAAGGCAGTTCTGAATGCAAAAGGGGGTTGAACCCGGTGCTAGCAAGGTGTACCTAATAAAGTGAGTGTATATCCACATGTAGGTAATGTGATTTTTCTCTTTGCTTTATTGAAAAACTCCCATTTTAAGCCGCCATTTTTTACAAATCCAAGAAGGCCACCATAGTGGCTTCCGAGAAAATGGAATCATCCATTTTCTGATTGGTTGTTGCATGCACGTTCCAAAAATGTATAGTTATACTAATCTCCAAAAAATTCCAACAAAATTACATCACAAACCTGACTATGTTCATTTTATGGCGCATACACAGTACATATGTTTACCACAATCAGCTTCCCTTAGAAACAATGGCCTGTCAATCATCTATGGAGCATAGCCAGCTCTGTGTGTGTGAGACTGAACATTTCAGCTGCTCTTTGACCCCTGACAAGTCAGATCAGGAGAAGTTGGCAGAATATTCTTTTAAAAGGCCTCCTCTGTCTGTATGTACATACAAGTACTATGTGACTGGTACATGTCATATTATGAATACCTCTTTAAATACTTTTGTATTGTGTGTAACGTATGTGGAATGTTAACCAACTGCTTTTTTCCCCTTTCCTGTGTTTATCTTCAGGATTTAAGATGTAAGTCACAGAGGTACCAACCATCCCGTATCTAATCTTAATTCAGACAATAGCAAAATGTTGCTTTTCAAACATACCAACCTCTTGTGTCAATGTGATAAGTCACAGTGCACCTTCTAAAGACAAACAGTTGTCGCTCCATGACACTGACTCACATTTGCGTGTACACGTAGTGCCAGCCGGGCCACATTCCTGAGGGATGCAAAAAAAAACAAAAAATCCAAGTGCTGCTTGAGAGTGTGTGGAGTTGAGTTGAACAGACCCGTTTGACAAGGCTGAGCTTTTTTTTTTTTTTCTTGCTTTTGTAAAGGTGAGTGTGAGTTTTCCCCACTTAACTTCATTCCTCACTTGAAACCATCTCTGGGACACATGTGACAGACAATTCTCTTGCTCCGAGTGGATACCAGGCTTTAATACAGTTGTTGTTTAGTATATATTTTCAACACCTACAGAATGACAGACTGAGGAAGACACCCACTGGAGTTGACTTATTAAACTGAGCAGGTGTTCCGGTGCAACGATGGATCAGGTACATGCGTCACCTTAAAATCTTATACGGTTTTTGAAGATCATTTCTGTCACAGTAACACAGAGCAATCTGTTTTTTATCGATAGGAAAGTTCTGCTGTTGATTCATATGAAAAATGAGAACCATGTTATGCTCTTGGGGTGAGGCAGGGTCGTGTTGTGAGGCAGGGTCATGTTGGTGAGGTGAGGATCATGTTGGTGAGGCAAGGGTCGTGTTGGTGAAGTGAGGATCATGTTGGTGAGGCAAGGGTCGTGTTGGTGAGGTGGGGATCATGTTGGTGAGGCAAGGGTCGTGTTGGTGAGGTGGGGATCATGTTGGTGAGGCAGAGGTCGTGTTTGTGAGTTGAGGATCATGTTGGTGAGGCAGGGATCGTGTTGGTGAGGTGGGGATCATGTTGGTGAAGCAGGGTCGTGTTGGTGAGGTGAGGATCATGTTGGTGAGGCAGGATCATGTTGGTGAGGCAGGGATCGTGTTGGTGAGGCGGGATCATGTTGGTGAAGCAGGGTCATGTTGGTGAGGTGAGGATCATGTTGGTGAGGCAGGGGTCGTGTTGGTCAGCTGGGGATCATGTTGGTGAGGCAGGGGTCGTGTTGGTGAGGATCATGTTGGTGAGGCAGGGGTCGTGTTGGTGAGGATCATGTTGGTGAGGCAGGGGTCGTGTTGGTGAAGCAGGGTCGTGTTGTTGAGGTGGGGATCATGTTGGTGAGGCGGGGGTCATATAGGTGAGGTGGCGCTCGTGTTGGTGAGGCGGGGGATGTGTAGGTGAGGCGGGATCGTGTTGGTGAGGTGGAGGTAGCCTCCTGATTTGGGACAAACACTGTAAACCTGGTCCATCGACTTTATGTGTTATGCTAAACACTACACAACAATTTATTTAAACAAGAAAACCAAAACCCACCAACCACCTCTGCCTGCTGTATACTGTAAAACCTGGTAAGTTAATGTAACTCACTAAAATTGCTAAAACAGATCAGATAAAAAACATTTAAGCAGCACCAACTACTTTTTTAAGTTAAAGGAATATTCTTTATTAAGTACTCTAAAAAAATAGTTGGTTCAACTTAAATTTTTTATGTAATCAGTTTCAACAATTTTCTTGAGTTAAATTAACTTGTCGGGTTTTACAGTGTAACACCAACCAGAGTTAAAGTCCCAACACGAGAAACCAAACTAAGCCAGCATTGTGTTACAACGTGTACGTCATTCCAAACATATTGGGGTGTGTGACTTGATGCATTGGCTTGATAATGGTATTATACCTGAGGCTGTTATTTTGTGATCCTTTCACCAGACCTCAAAGGACGTCAAGGCCCTGGTAGCCAAGTTTCAGGAAGAAGAATTACAAGTGAAGCAACCTAGGGTCAAACCTGTCCTGCCAGAGAAGCCCAGAGTCGTCCCTCCACCAACCAGCCCCTCTCATTACCTTCCTGCAGGAGCACGTCCATCCCTACTCACCTCTATCAACCAGAGCTTGGAAAGCAAGACAATTCATGCCCCCAGAGTGATCTTTAAGGATGACAAAAAGGAGAGCAAAAAGCCACTCATCCAGTCCAATTCGACGGAACAAGAGCGAAGTGAAGGGAAACTCAAAGTGGGTAAAGACAAGATGCCAAATAGGAGTAAAGAAAAGCTTGGTGAGAATGTGGTGGATCAGAAGCAGAAGAAGGACTATGGTAAAGATAGGAAGCTCCCATTGGTGCTTCCTGTTGCACCTAAAGAGCCCACAGCAGTGCTGATGCCAGCTAATCCGCCACCTCCACCTACCACACCAAAGAAGAAGGGCTTCCTGAGTTTGAAGAAGTCGACAAACGCAGATTCCATCAACATCCCAGCTAAGCCCATCCTTGACACTCCCCCCCCAGATGTTGCTGGACCAGTTCCACTTATCCCAGTACCTCCTGACTTTTGTGACGCAACACCAGAGCCTGAAACCTCAGCACCTAAGGCCATTCTACCACAACTCCCCACCTTTCCTGACTCCAATGCTGCAATGGAATTTACCCCGCCCTCTCCTGTTCCTGCCTCTGCTGAATTCATTCCACCTCCTGCTTTTATTCCTGATATTCCAGAATATACAGACCAAAGCCCAAAGGTTGAACACCCACCCGAAATAGAAGATCCCCCCCTGCCCATTTTTAATCCTACCAAACCAGTTTTCCAAAATGAAGTCAACCCTAGGATGGACCCAATCCCTCCAGTCAGTTATACACACGAAGCCATCCCAGGACCTCCTCCAGCAGCCGCTTCTGCAGTGACATCACCTCCAGAGCCAGAGATTGCAGCTGTAGCAGCAAACATAGCTGCAATGGAGAAGCCATCTCCCCCACTGACAGACTCGTCATCCATCATGTCGTCTCCCAAAACTGAACATTCAGTCACAGCATTATCAGCCCTGGAACGGGCAGAAGACATGAATCCTGGCAAACGGACTTTAACATGTGACCAAAGGATCTTCAATGCTCTGGAGAAGGCTCGCAGGAAGCCAACAAGGTAACAATGTGCAATTCTGCAGTAGTACAACACCAATGGCACAATGAGCTGAAGCAGAATGTTTTTATGATTTATTCTGTTTAAACATTAACACATTATGTATTATGTGTTCTCAGTTCCAACCCTTCCACACCTTACGCTGTCACTCCGCCACCTGAGGAACTATTCTCTTCTCTCAGCCTCACCGACTCTTCCTTAGACCTTCCACCAAGTGATTATGGGGCTCAGGTGGAGAAACCTCTCCCACCAAAACCTGTACAAGTTAACGGCTTTGACCACAGTAAGTCCAGACAAATCACTATAGAAATCTGTTGATTTGGTGTTTTTCCTTCACCTGAATATGATGGTTTGAAGAATCCATATACCCAATATACCAGGTATGCATTATACATCTACACAACATCATTTAGGCCTCGTCCACACTGCTCCGTTTTTGTCAGGAGCACCGGTTTGAAACGAATACGGCACCTGGCCATATCTGAAAAAATCTGCGTCCACATTAAAGCCGTTTTCATTTCTTCTTCTGTGTTTGGAGCGCGCTGTACTGCAGAGCAAACTGAAATGTTTTGCCATCGTGTGGCAGGAGGCCGATAACGACGTCGGTCCGCTCCACAGAAGCACGGTGCTTTCTGTGGTCCGTAGATATGCAGTGTGCAGATTATACAGCACCATGTTTATCACTAAACATTCTATTAAAATCGACAAACATGTCAAAAACACTGCATCGTTGCTTACCCGTGGAAGTGTGTGGTCTTCTTCTGCTCTAAACAGATGCGTTCACAGTGACAGGACATATCGCTGCTTCCTCCCGCTGGTGATTAATATTACTGCACCCTTTCCCAAAATAGATGGATAGGCTGTAAATACACAAAAATGACTCCACTGTTTCGTTTTGCTCCACTCTGGAGAGCGTTTTCGAAACGCGCTGTCTTGGGGTGGGGAAAACTGCAGATTAGTGGGAATGAAAGGCCAAAACGGAGAGATACTTAGCTGTTTTCCTGTGAAAACAGAGTAGTTTAGACAAGGCCTTAGTTGACATTTACAGGCACCTGGTGTGTGCAGCTCATGCTATAGCGTGTCCTCAGGTGATTGTTAAGAGAAGTGTAAATGTGCGCGCATGCACCAAGAGAACAATGCCGACATACCTGCTGCGTGCTAAAAACGACTGAGCAGGGCAGAGCTGCACAGGAATGTCAGCAATGACACAAGCGCGTCTGCCACCTGCAGTGACACACACCTCCAGGACTCCAACATGAGCTGACAGATTACTTACAGTATATCGATTTCAGACGTATGCTTCAGTGTGGAAGCATTTCATGGCTGTCACATACTGTCACACAGCTGTTTGCTGGTTTGTACGACATGAAACAGTTGCTTCGTTATTGCATAATTAATTCATCCTTTAAAGGAGATTTAAAAATGTTCAGTGCAATTTAAAAGGACCATTTAGTCTTGGATGGACTTTTGAGCAGATGTAGAGAGGAATAATAACACCTGTAATTTATGACACCTTTTCATATATTGCTTTAGAAAGCAATAAATTAAAGCAAATGACTGTGCAAAAACACTGAAATATTGAAGATTTTATCTGGTTTCAAAGTATGATGAAGTATGAACATTTAAAGGGGTCATATTGTGCACCTTTTTCAGCAAGTCACTCTTCAAAAATATAGTTAAGTGCTGTGCAAATGTTTTAGGCATATCACGTGCCTAAAATTTAAAAATGTAATAAAATGCTGGTATAGTTGTTTGTAATCGTTTTCTTATTGAGTGATCATTTGCAGCTGCCTTAGAGTTGTCATGTACACCTGTGACGTAGTTATTTTTTAATTTCAAAATGAGGCTTTTAACTTCATAATTGATGAGTTTCGTTCATGAAATGCTTAAAAAATTATTTACATTTGACTTTTGTTGACATTAGATAGAATGTGTGGGCATTTCACATTTCTTCCTGTACTCTATAAAAAAAACAAATAAACAAAACAACAAAAAACCACCCCATAGTCAATGAGCAATCCTAAATGTCTTTCTGTCTCTCAGAGGTCATGTGGGTGTGTCAGTGGGTGTGCCTCACAGAGGAAACAGAAGTCCAAATATGTACTTCCATGAATTTTTTTCACATCAGAAGTGATTCCACGTGCACAGACAGGGAATTGTGGGACTTTGAGGATCTTTAATGAAGGCATATCTATGTTTAAGTGTAGCAGGTCAATAAAAATTCGTTTTACACATTATGACCCCATTAATACTGAGTCATGCTCAGTCTTGTGCTTTCTGTCACGCTGTTCCTCTCAGCAGAGTTACATCACAGCTGCTTACACAGTGTGTTCAACTGGTTTGGTTTCCAAATTATATTTTTCCACTCAGCTTTCTCTTTAGTTGTTTTCATGTGTTGTTCACTTGTAATTCCTTCACTTAAAATAGGTGTTGTTCTGCATCCAGAAAATAGACACAGTCCCTTATGATGCGCCTGTGCTGGATTTAATGTGACGTACCTGTTTCCAGGACAAGCTTCCCCCGTGTTGGCCGACATTCCTGAGGAGGGTTCTGATGATGTTCCAGAGCTGATGGTGCTTCCACCTTCTCTACCTAAAAAGACCCTTCCTGATCCTGGCTCTGTGGGTCCTGCTCCAGAAAAGCCTGCCAGGCCTTCATCTGTCAATCTGGATGTCTTCAACCCTACCAGTTTTCATAGCAAAAGTATGACCTTCACTGGTACCAAGCATTTCCTGTCCATTCACACTTTACTTTAACATGAATATTTCCCCACCAGGTGCAGAAAATCCCCTTGACTTTTCACAGCCACAGTTTGAGGATGTGGGTTCACATGCTTATTCTCAAAAGCCTCACATAGCAGGCTGGGAGAATGGGGAAAATCCTCTTGATACTCAAGATGGACAGAACACTCCGGACTCCTTCAGCAATGGGATACAAGGAGCTGGGGTCCATGGAATGTCAACATTTGGAAAGGAATACCAAGATAATCTACAATCAAACTCCATCTTCCCTGTCAATCAGGACTCCCAAATAGTGCCAGGGTGCGACAAGTTCTGTTCTTGAAATATTTTACATCATTTTTAATCTTAGCATTTACGCATGATTGTAAAAATTGTTCATCATACAACTTAGTTATGTCTCCTGTTTGGTCATCCTTATCTCTATGTCCTACTCAGGTTCCAAGCAGACGATATGTATGATAGTGCAGAAAATGCCTATGAGGACGTCACCTCAACTGCTGCCAAAAAGAAAGGAAAGAATGAAGCCGGCAAGAAACGCAAACGACCACCAAAGAGTAAGGCACTGTTATGATTCCTCAGAAAGCTGAGATATTGTTACCTAAACAGGTACAGAAATCACATCAAATCAATGTATTTGATTTCTATAACTAATATGAAGTCATATTAAATGAAACTGCACTGGATAACTGAGCTGAGGTGGTGAAGGAGAACGTTCGGAAGGTACTGGGTGTGACATCTGGACAGAGGAAGGACGCCAAGGAGAGTTGATGGTGGAATGAGGAAGTACAGTAAAGTATAACGAGGAAGAAGTTGGTAAAAAAGAATTGGGATCTTCGGAGAGATGACGAATGTAGATATGAGTAAAAGGAGATGTGGTGTAAGGTGAAAAGGGAAGTGGCAAAGAAAAGGCGTATAGCGAGCTGTATGTGAAGTTGGACGCCAAGGAAAAGGAAAGACTTGTGCTGATTGGTCAGACAGATGGACCAAGCTGGAAAGGATGTGCAGCAGGTTAGGGCGATAAAGGATACAGATGGAAATGGCGAGTGTGTTGAGATGATGGAGGGAGTACTTTGAGGAGCTGATGAACAAGGAATATGAGAAGGCGGGATTATGTGAAGAAAACGAATCAGGTAGTGCAACAGATTACATGAAGCGAGGACAGCTATGAAGAGGACGAAGAGTGGAAAGGCGGTTGGTCCAGATGACATACAACTGGACGCATAGAGTAGTTTAGCAGAGATGGCAGTGGATCTTTTAACCAGATATTTAACAAATAATGTACACACTGTAAAAAAAATTCTGTTGTTTTTACGGAAAAAAAACCACAGCTGCGGTTGCCAAAATAATTCTGTAAAAAATTCAGTAAAAATATGTAAATACCTTTCAGAACAACATGCAAATTTTAGGGTATGACGTTTTTTTTATGACGTAATTTACAAAACATTTAGAGTTTAAAGCGGTAAATACAACAACTTTTTTTTTTCCTGAATTAACATTGTCATTTACATGCAGATCCATGTGGGATCTGCTGTGGTGACCCCAAGTTGAAATTGGGAGAAAGCCGAAAGTAGATTATGATGCTGTTTTTAAATTAATTATTTCTGTATCATTTAAATAAAGTTGTTACTTATTGTACGTTGAGTACCATTCAATGAGATTTTGATGTGCTGTCCCCATTTTGCTCAGGGCCACCACAGCAGGTTTGGCATGGGATCCACATGTTGATCTGTTTTTTTCCCAATACAACTCCAACTGTATAAGGAGAAGAGGGCTTAGGCAGCCATGAACCTGGGATAGTTTGCTTGGGAGGCAAGCACGCTTACTGTTTGCGCCACTGTGCTGTTGCATCACAGGAACTACTCTGAAAATGTAATGAATTGTACCTCATATTGTCATATTAACAAATTATTACTGTATTTGTACAAAGTGTGTTAATATGAGGAGTTCTGAAAAAATCACGTCTGTTTAGAATTGAGTAGGCTATATAGCAGTAGGATGAAACAGATTCTGCCTTTCATTACATTTTCAGAGTAACTCACACCACTCGACAGAATGGTGGCGCAAGCAGTTGGTGTGCTTACTTCCAAAACAGAATCTCTCTGCTTCAAGGATGTCTGTATCCTGTTCTGCTTTTATTTATTTTTTGGAAATTACAACAGTTTTATACTGCAGTATTTTCTGTAAAGGTATTTACATATTTTTACTGCAATTTTGACAGAATTATTCTGGCAACCACAGCTGCCAGTTTTTTCGGTAAAAACAACGGAATTTTTTTTTTTTTACAGTGCATGCTTGTGCTTGTACATGCACGAGCAATTTTTACTTGTTTTTTTCATTGTTACTTAAGTATTATCTATGAGTCAAACACTGTGATCCTCCATACTTCGCTTGTGTCGCATCAACACACCACCAGGGGGCAAATAAACTGGAATGATGTCATTCATTTTGCTTTGGTGATGTAATGAAGCCTCATTTAGCGCAGCACATGATTCTTCCATTTGATATGGACGATGAAGCAATGTTTCTAAACACAGGTGTTGCAAAGGTTTCGAAACATTCCAAACAGTGTTTTGAGTTTGCTATCAGTAATTATAAAAATACAGGAGAAAAGTTTTGACATCATCCTCAGCCACACATTCTATTCATTCTTTAATTCTGGTTTTACTTTCCCGTTTTGTTGTATATTTTTGCCCACATAGTGGCCATCATGTTTCTCCTTGCTTTTGCTAGCTTGTTAGCTGGTGCTCAGGTGAAGCCGGGCAGCTAGTTCTAATTTTGCATAATCCATCCAGCATCCATAAGCCATCCAGCAGGTGGCAGACATGTCTGTGGGTTATTACATCGGCAAAACAAAGTTGCTTTAGGGATTGATTTGGTACATCAAAATTAACTGCTAATCACTTCATCCTGATTATGTACTATTAATTTGGTGAGCAGAGTTGGGTAGTAACAGATGACATGTAATCGGCATTATGTAATCAGATTCCAAAAAATAAGTAACTGTAATCAAACCAAATTACATTGGAAAATGTCATCAGATTATAGTTATATTGTCAAGGATTACTTGATTACATTTTTATTATTAAAATATGGTCATTTAAAAATTATGAAACCTTTTTCAATTATATATATATACACACACACACTCACTGGACAATGGTGGAGTGATTTTCATTAAAGAATTTCATTAAAGAAAGATTTTCATTCAAGAAAACAGATCAAATCTCAGCTCACGTCTCCCATGTGCCTTCTGGCAAAGCTGTAGCTACAGTTTCACATTGTTTTTTTTTTTTTTTTTTTTTTTTTTTTTTAAGAAAATCCTTACCTGTGTCACTTCACCATGAAGCTGTGACTGGTGCTGAAACAGACAAAAGTTGCACTGTGCACAGTCCCATCACAGCCATGGAAGCCTATTACTCCTCCAAAGTTGTCATGGATGTCTTGGCGGCTTCCCTCACTAGTCTCCTTTTGGCACTCAGTTTTTAAGAACTGCCTACTCTCGACAAATTTACGATACAGTACCTTACTCTTTGTATTTCTGAATAATTGATTGATTGATAGATAAATGAAGACATCTCTCTCCTAAAATGTGTTTTGTTTCTCCCTCCTCCCACTCAGTTTTTTCCATAATACTCCGTCATACTAATACACCTTTTTAAGTGACTGCCAGCGCAGACAAGCAGGGTGTACGTGCGTTGTGAACCTGTTTATGCAAGGCAAGTCTGAGTATTGCGCTCTTTATACAGTGCTGGAAGTGACTGACGATATTACCGCATCAGCTCTGTGCTCGACCACCATACATTTTTAGACCAACACGCCCACCTGAGGTGGGCGCTCGGTGGAAACTATGAGTAGCAATGACACCCGCGCTGGGCTGTGCTGAGTGGAAGATAGGGCCCTCATTGTCTCTGCTGGACTCATGAGATGCTGTGGCTTTTTATTTTCATGAAAAATTGACCATGTTCATTATTACTCTCACTGCTAATGCTCAAAGGTGCAAGTGTGTCAGGTTCTGGTGCTTCCTGTCTTACTGTATGGCTGTGAGACTTGGGACACTAACCAGTAACCTAAGGTAACAACTAGATGTCTCGAGGTCTGTTCAGGGGATCCTTAGGTACTGCTGGAATGAAAGCATGTACCTGTAGGCTAAAGCTGTAAAAGATTTCACAGTGAAAACAGCACATGCTGCACACTTTCTTTCAGCTCACAGCCCTGTTTGTTTTGGTCGCACCATATTTTCTTGTGAGAACTGAAATCCGGCTGGTAACAAACCAGCAGTATACATTTGAGACAGTGCCGCACTCGTGTGAATAGTTATACAAAAAAGGACACAGAAAGTTTGCCAGGGGTGAAAAAACAGTAAACTAAAATATATTCAACAGTATGGAAGATATATTAACAGCTTTTGTGTTCATACTGAGAAACAGGTAAAAATGCCAACTTGATTTTATTTAAAACATTTCTTAAATGCATAATTTATACATGTTTGGTATTTTCCAAACTAAAATAGAAAAGGAAAGAAATATTTACAACTTTCAATATGGAATTTTGCCATCAACATAATTTTTTTCTAATTCATATGAAATATATAATTATAAAACAAGATTTTATTATTTCATTATTTGTTTTCTTTGTGATTAATCTAAAAAAAAAAGTTATAATTTTTGTGATCCATGTCAAACCTGTAATCAATGTGCTATTTGGCATTTTAATACCTCTATAGGATGAAATTATGATAAATGGAAATATTACTCTTGCACATGTAATATCAGAAAATTCAGTTCTAATCATCTTTGATGTAAACAATAGATTTTACATTTATCACTATACTAGCACGTTGACTACCTGTCACTGTGTGATGGTAAATGCTACTATTGATCATAATTATTAAAAAGAGAAAAAGAACTAATATAATCATGTTAAAGCCTCTTCATATACAACATTTTTGATTACATTGTCCTTCACATAAATGGACAGGTTATCAGGTGAACATGTTCTTGAGCACCCGAAAGTACCATGCCGTCGGTCTTTTTTATCAGAACAAAAATAGCCAAAGCAAAGCAGTGCGCAACATGAAATTTCTTTTCAGGATGGAGAAATAATTTAAAAAATAAATCTTACCTTGGATCATCAAGGGCTCAAGGCTGTGACTGTCCTGTCTCAATACGTGATCCTTGACTGTCTTCCTCCCC
>OMMV01071363.1:0-10757 GCA_900302635.1 Chatrabus melanurus
TATTTGATCAGATGTAAAATGTGGTACACATCAACGGGACAGTTTAACACAGTTTTGTTCTGTTGTCTGATCGTGTGTGTTAATGTTATGTCTGCATCTCTTTGTTTTCGATGTTCTGCGCTTTATTGAGTCATCCTTCTGTTCCAAACATTCATTCATTTTCTGTACTCGCTTATTCCAACTAAGGGTCACGGGGGTGCTGGAGCCTATCCAGTGGTTACTGGGCGAGAGACGGGGTACACCCTGGACAGGCCCCCAGTCCATCGCAGGGCCACATATACATTCTCACTCTCACTCACACCTATGGTGAATTTAGAGTCACCAATTCACCTAACCTGCATGTCTTTGGAAGTGGGAGGAAACCGGAGCACCCGGAGGGAACCCATGCCAGCATGGGGAGATCATCCACACAGAAAGGACCAGGTTGGAAGCGTACCTGGGATCTTCTCGCTGTGAGGCAACAGTGCTAACCACTAATCCACCGTGCTGCCCCTGTTCCAAACAGCCAAATTAAAAAGCTGTCAGAGGGAACACAGTTATAAAGATATCAACAGATTATTAGCTGGTGGGAGTGCACACCTGCGATGCTTTAAATATTATTCAGAAAGCACAACAGGACAGATTACTACAGTTTTGACCTGCTTCAGAGGATTTTTGTGACACAAAATGTAATGAGGAATGTCAATATAAATAACAGAGGGAAAAACAACAGCTTGTAGAGATGGCAGATCACATATTTCAAAATTGAAACTTATTCAAACTTATTTCAAAAAGAAACTTAGTTCAAAAATATGGATCAAAGTAGGGACCATTCTCTGATCACAGGACTGCAGTCATGTTACATCATTGCATTTTCAAACCTATTGAAAACCTTCAGCTTTTTTCACAGCTAGTCCATGCTAGAAAGGTTTGTGAGTGGGGAGAGACATGGAGTGAGTTTTTGTTATCAGTGACTTTTATTCTTACATAATTCCAGGGATCCATCCATCCATCCAGGACTGGGACGTGTGGGGTCTATGTGGGAGCTGTTTGAGATCAGAAGCGTGTCTATGGGTTAGGGGGAACCATCATGTGGAAAAATAACAGGGTTGAGGTGAAAACTGGGGAATGTTCGATTTAATAACTGATCTGGCATCAATACAAACACTGACTCCCTATTTGTGGTTCTTTTTCCTGGTTCTGTACTCTTCACCTCTTGGTTGTGCTTTGAGCCATCAGTCGTTCTGATCACTGGTCTCTATATGTATATGGTTGCGGAGCTGCAACGTTTCTGTCTCTGTATGGTTGACAATTCCTTGTTGTGCTGTTGTTTGTTTGTTTTTCATTGTGTTGTTTTTTGTTAGTATGGCCAAAGCAGATGGTCACCCCACTGAGTCTGGTCTGCTTGAGGTTTCTTCCTATAATCAATAAAACACCTGAGGGAGTTTTGCCCTACCACTGTTGCCTATGTGCTTGCTCAGGGGCTGGGTAAGGTATAAACCTTACTCGTGTGTCACACCTTGGGGTGACCTACAGTATGTTACGATTTGGTGCTGTATGAATAAAATGAACTGCATTGAATGCCAGAAGAGAATATTGCAAGAGATGGCTTTCAGTACAAGTCTAAAGAGTCCACCATCTGATTTAAGTAATTAGCACCAGTTAAGTAATTATCAGTCAGATCACCTTCTGATGTCATTGATTTGAACGAAATGCTTCAGACTATTGCCCCTCCATGATACATGGTTTGATATTATTAAAACTGAGATGGACTGTGTTTCAGCATTTTGGTATTGAGCTCCAGTCAGAGGGCGTGGCAGACACTGAACACATGTGGGTGCTTTTGTGCAGTGAGAGCAGCAGTGGCCACTTCAAAGGCATTACAGTAGGCCTTAATGCCTGAACAACACAGTGACCAAAGTCTGGGCGGTGCAGCTCTGAAACACCGTCATTTACTCTTTTGATCAGTAACATAAATGCTTTGATGAGGAAATCTGGTTGTAAAGCGCACAAACATTTCTCCCCAGTTCAGGCACCAAAGGTTATTTTTACTTTTAGTGCTCCATCAGAGAGCACATCCCAACAGCCTGACTTCTATTGTATTCCTAAAAGTTGTCTTTGAAGGCCACACAACACAAATATACAAACGTCTGGAGAGTTTATGTTTAAACAAAGCAAGGAAACATTTTTGAACTTTCAAAAGTATATTTGGGATTTTGTCTGTTGGCAGAAAAAAAAAAAAAAATTGAAAATCATGTCCTGTTTTATTTTAGCTGTAATGGAGAATCACAAAGAGCATGAAGACAAAATGGACCCAGAAGAAGCAAGCCTGCTGAAACTCTTTGAGGCTGAGAAAAAAATGTGAGTACAGTACAATAACTTTCTGCAATATCACAAACCTGATATTTTCACTTTGTTCCAAGACGCACTTTAGATTTATTGGACGCAGCACCAGATGCTTTGGAAGGTGAATGGAAGATAAATTTGGTGAACTAACATCTCTTTATCAGTTACAAGGACACTGAAAACATTCTGAAGGATTTCAGGAGCAAGATTGAGTACCTGAAGCTGTTGCTGGAGAGGTCAAATGTCAAGCTGCAGAAGGACTTCCAGGAATGGTGGGAGGAGGAGGCTTCCAGTGTGCAGGTGAGAGGTCGAACCTCTCTCCACCTGTCTGTGTGACAACAACGCACAAAGCTTCTGTGAGCATGATTTAATGACTGGGCTAGGGTGTCCAACATAAGTTTGTGATATTGTTCAGGAGGGCTCATCTGTTCAGTTTTGTCTCTATATTTATGGATGGATTTTTTTTCTGCTTTGTCTGAATATTGGTCTCTAAGGTCACGTTTTACTCAGTGTAAGGTGATATGCATGTGTCTCTGACTTTGGAGGCTTTTATTGCACTAGTGTGACCTGTGCAGCCTCTGTTCAACATCATGCAGACACGTAGGAGGATAATGCGTAGAAACATGTTTAATAGAATTCCATGTGACCTAAACAAGGGCCTGGAGAGCAGTTTAGAAGCAAGACAGGAATAACATCAAGACATACTGTTCACAGCACTGTAGTTTAGTTTGGCGTGTCCTTTTCTTTTTTTAACAGGGACATCATGTCCATGAGATTTTCTGTGACTTTATTATAATACATCAAATTCAGTTAAAATTCTTACCAGGGTGGGTAGTACACTGGTGTCATAGTCATCACTCGTGTGATAGTGCGCCACAATATGGATTACACAGTACCATGAACACGGTGAGAAATCAGGCCAATCAGAACTCCCACCAGGCCAGAAACATTTTTTAATGACGCCAACGAAAAACAGCGCTGCCAAAAATGATGAAAAATAATGCCAAATATCCATGCATTTGGAAATCAATAACCATTTCGGCACATCTGCATTTCGGATCAGCACTGCAGTGCTGAGGCTGTGATGATCAAAGCTCCGTTTTTGTTTTTGTTTGTTTGTTTGTTTTGTTTTTTCCTGTTGTGCTGCACATGTGAGTAAAACACCTGTTAAAACTTTTCTTATAGATGTAACTGGCTATAAACATGAAGACATAGCATTCATTGAAATATCATGTAAACTGTGTGTGTGTGAACCAGTGGACTTCTGTGCTGACGCTCATTTAAGCCTTAACGATTGTTAATTAAACCCAGCCGCAAATTTATTAAATGTGAACTGTAACAATCTTTGATTGATGGAAACTTTTCATCCAGATTTTAACTTTAAAGGAGCAATGAAAATGAAAAACAGTCCACGTTGGACTCTTGCTCAAAAAAAGATAATTATTAAAGGTGTCATATCATGCAGAACCTTGGATACGGATGATCTGCTGTGGCGACCCCCAACGAGAGCAGCCAAAAGAAGAAGAAGAACCAGTTATCTGCCTTTGACATTTTCATGTGTTTGAGGCTTAATGTGAAACATCTCCAAAGTCTATGGGTGTTTTCACAGACAATCTTCTGTTAGAAATATCATTTTGGCCCGACACACACACTCAGTGTGTGAGAATGCATAACGCTCTCCCATGTCTCCCAGTTGGTAATGATACATTCCATGTACTTAATATATTCTCAAAATATTTTTTTATTTGCATAAAGGGACAGGACATGTAACTCCTCCCAAAACTTGGGGGAAAAGTAATACCGTGATATAATTCCATTACTGTCCAAAAAGTGAAAAATGCCATCATATTAATTTTACGTCATATCACCCATCCCTAATTCTTACCATATTCAGACCTGATTACAGACAGCCCCTCACCTTTAAATGAATGCAGGTCACACACACAGTTAGTCCTGCGGGATTACTAGTGATGGACAATGATATCTGTCATAGTAGACAGTCTGTCATTTACATACCAACCAGAACCGATACTCTCCTGTGTGTGTCAGCAACAAGTTTCATTTTCTCTGACTAGGAGTCTGAGTTTGTGGACTCAACCAGACAGGATCAACAGACTGAGTTCACACGTCGGAGCTTAGAGCCGTCTTTTCCCAGCACTTCGGGATTTAGGTGAGTCACATCCTGTGTCAGTCAAAGTGTGATCGCTGGCACACACACTCACACACACACAGGGACACACTCTTCACCACTCTCTCATCTTTGCTTGAGTGTTATTTGACGAAGGAACACGATCTACAGATGATCACAGCTAGTTTTAATGAAACAAATATATTTTTGTCTTTATTCACATTTTACACTGCCATTCAAACGTACATTTCAATATGAAAAAACATTTCACTGAACTGAAAGAACGTATATCCAAAAATGAGTTAAAAAAAAAAAAAGAAAAAAGGTTTTCCCCACAAACTTAAAAACTGTAAGAATTTGTTTCACACAATTTTTTATTTACTCATGTAACGGGTGATACCTCGTGTGGCATGTCTGCCATGAGAACAGCTTTAATAACTAATATACTGTATTACATTGACAGAAACAATGATCACAATATTTTAGCAAGCTGTTCTGTAGACGTTGGCCATCACCAACATCACTAAAGACAAAGTCAAGCTCCTGTATATATTGGAAATCAAAATGTTTTCTATCTCATAACCACAACCATTAGCATTATGTGACTAAAAGAAGAAAAAAAAAAAAGATTTACTTTAAGTTGAAGGTCACCATAATTTAAGCCATATGAATTTCATCCTGTACTGCACCTGCAGTGTAAAAACAGATGACGTGTTACGACGTGAGAGTCCCGGTGGTAAATGTTTAAGCGTGTTTTATAGTGCACCTGGCCTGAGCAGCACAGTCAGAGATGACCCAGTGGACCAAGAACAGGACCTAGAATGTTCCACGTCCTCTCTGCAAGGCCTCAAGTCAGCCAAGCTTCACTGAATCACAGGATTTGTTTCCTTTTAAATGTGATCTTATATTTAGCAATTTGTACACATGATCTTATGTTGTCTTAATGATCAATTTTAGTTCCTCCTTTTCTGCCCTTGTGCAAAGCTTGTTGTGTTTTATACCGTTTTGTTATATTAAGCTTTTGCTTGCTCATTTGTACACCTATAATGTGTCATTGGTTTGTCTTGTCATTTATCACAACTCTAAAATGGTGTTAAATCTCTCAATTTCTGCACCTTTAAAAGTGTACCGTACACAACAGCCTGTCATGATGGGACGGTGACGGACGCCACTCTGTCAGACTTCAGGTGAATAAATGGTCGACCCTTAATTGTCCAACCTGTTTAAATGTGAAATTTAAGAACGGTCTTTTTGAGATCATTCAGTGTTGGAAAAATAACAAGTCGAGCCTGGGAACACGCACTGGTCCGCGCGTCGCCCCATCCACCACACCACAGAACTGTGTTGGGTCCTGGATGGCAACCACCCAGGTAGACAACCAGTCCATCCCCACCTCTCGAAAGTAACCATGTATCTGCCACAGCCAGGTGAAACATGGACGTGTCCTTGGCCTTCTCCAGCCACTGGGGTCCTCAACATTGAGGCACCTGTCGTGCATAGACAATTGCGGCACATGACTAAAGAGTCGTAGCTGACGCTCCCTCATCATGCAAGCGATACTTCTCATCTGAGTCTCCCTAAGTAAACGCTCATTTGAACAAATTCAATCCAACAGCACCCAGGGATCCTAAGGAGAGACCTACTACCAGACATCCAGTCGTTGCCACATTAAAAAAAGCAGATGGCACATAAATAACACAAACTAGTTTGATGAGAATATTGCACCAAAAATCATCATGTACCTCTGTTTTCTAGGTTTCTTTCAACCCAGGATTTAACATTCTGAACAAACCTTTTTGACTAAGGTTCATAGTTTAGAAATGAAGAAAGTCATTACGTGACAGACCTCTGAAACAAAAGAGACTAATGTGTCATTTTTGTATGTGTGTGTTGTAGTTTTACAGCAAAGAATCATCATTTGAACAAACTGAAGTTCCTTTTGGTCTTTATTGTGAGAGTATGTTGCCACAATAACTGTGTGTATTTCAGGATGTTTTCCACTGCTGGACCTTCATGTCCTTCTAATCTGCTGACTGGAGACCAGCGGGTAGACGACGAAATCCGGGCCTTTTACAGAACCAGACAGAGCATGATCAACAGGAATGGTACTACACACACACACACACACACACACACACACACACACACACACACACACACAGCAAAATATAAGGGGCAAACAGGAAAAGATATGGCCGACTGGATGAAATTATCAGGACGGTGAGTTCAAGGTTCACATTCCTCTGTGTGTGTATATGTGCAGTAATGACTGTGTGCTCATCAGAGTACACGTGTGAGACTATCTTGGTGGTCAGTCAGTATACACTGATGCTATTAACCCCTTTAACACCCCGTGAGAGAGACGAGACTTGCTGTTGATGACCGAAGATGCCAAACACGACTTTGAGGTCAAAATTGAGGCAAGGCAGACTTTCACAGACTGGGTGCACCACGTGGGGGAACAATGACAGAAAGGAGGAAATAAAACAGGACAGAATGCGAAACATTCCAAGACTGAAAGTCTCCAGACAGAAGCATTTGTACTGGACTGTTAATGCTTTTCACAAACACAAAGTCCTGATTCACAGAGTGGAAAAATGGACAGTGGTGACACAGGAATCTAAAGAAGATACGATTCTTTGTAAAGCAACACTTGGTGATCAATACTGTTTCAATCTGAAAGACAAAGTGGTGCAGATGTGAAGCATCGTCTCACCTTCCTGGGCTTGACTTTGTCCTGGTGGTCATACTGGAAAATGCCTTTATAGCTCAAGCCAAGCCACCACGGGATCCCCTGTTTATCCTGAAACACACAACACAAGTAAACTCAAAACACCTGTCCATTTACGTGTGATTGATAAAGACAAAGAGAAAGGCAGAGACATGAGCTACATTTATATGCAGCGTTAATAACCTGAACAGTTGCCGTCCGAACAGAAATACATTGATTAACCACGTCCGATCCAAATTTTATTTGGAATGAAAGGCTAATGTAAGTCTGTTTAATATGTAAACACTTGATCGGACCGCCTTCAGCAATTTTAGACTTTTTTCCACTTGCTCTTGTGTGCTTTGTCCATCGCTCTCTTCCTACGTGTTGTCGCTACATCTCTCTCTTTGTGGACTTTCTGTCTTTATTACACACAGCTGCCTATTTTGCTCCACTAAGTGGCACAACTTCATAAATGACAGATGGGTCATGTGTAAATTTCCTTTCCATTTTCAGTATGTTCTCATCCTTGTTTGTAGGGAAGGAAAGGGAGCAATATTGACAGGTGTCATAAAATAGCACTATGCTCCTCCCCTTCTATCCAGCACATGGAGAATGAAGAGAAATTTTCTTCCATGCTGCAATTACAGAAGAAAAAATTAAATTGTGAGAAGGTGACACAGCAGTCCCATCTTCAATCCTGCTTGTGAAAGTCTAATCTATGCATGCCATAATATCTACTCCAAATAAATTGCTTGGCATGTGTAAACTCATGAATCTGACCTTTTGTGCTCATTTAAAAACTCCATTCAGATAATCAGTAATCAGAATAACTTTATTCTGAATGAAAAAAAATCCTTCAGATAAACATAGCAAAAGCAGAAAGGTAAAGCACAATAGCTTTAAACTTTATCAAACAGTCCTGGCCACGAGTGAGGGAAGCCACCAAGACACCCATGACAACTCCATGGGCTTCTATAGATGTGATTGGAGAAACTGGGCATAATGCAACTATTGTCTGGCGCATCATCAGTTACAGCTTTTTCATAGAGTGGCACAAAAAAGGAGATTTATACGAGAAAACAGATGAAATCTGGACTCAAGTCTTGCATGCGCCTTCTGGCACACTGTAGTTGTTCCTCTCCACTATGACGCTGTAACTGGTGATGCAACAGACACAAGTTGGACTGTGCAGTTTCTCCAGCCACAAAAGCCAATAACTCCTTCAGAGTTGTCATGGGTGTCTTGGTAGCTTCCCTCACTAGTCTCCTTCTTGCATGGTCACTCAGTTTTTAAGAACTGCCTACTCTAGACAGATTTACTGTACAGTACTATACTGTTTGTATTTCTTAAAGATTGATGTAAATGAGACATATTCAGTGACTTGGAAATATTTTTGTGTCCATCCCCTTGGCTTGTCTAAAGAAAACTGGCTGTAAAAGTGACGATTTACTATAAATTTATCAAAGTCTGCCAATAACTGTGTCGAGCCTACATTTTATGTCTGTATTTTTAATTCCGCATACAAACACAATTTTTGTTTGTGTTGTTCAATAATGTGGGACATTTTATGAAATATTCTGATTATAAAAAATTGGTTTATTTGCATTTATTTCATAACATATCTTAAAGTCTGTATGTAAAGTACAGGCGTGCCAATAATTCTGACCAGGACTCTGCTGCCAAATCCTGAACTACTTTCTTGCAGGAGTGAAGAAAATATGCGGTGTGTGTGTGTGTGAGAGAAAAGGAAAGTCAGAGTAATAAAACTGTACCTTTACAGCATAGTAATGTACTCCATATGTGGGCAGAGACTCTACAATGCTCATATAACTGTGAAGAGCAAAAAGACACATGAATCACAACAGATTAAAAAAAAAACCCCATTTAGTGGACAAACATTAACGGAGACACACTTACTTTACTATAGCTTGTCCTCTAGACTGTCCACTGAGCTTTTTATAATGTTCTATGACCCGGTCTTCACTGCAGAAGAGCATGAATCACCATCAAGATAAGTTGAGGACTTAGTGGGTGTCAGTTGTAATGTGGGTAACTTAGTGGTCTCTCACCAGTAGGCTAAAGACGGGTGCTCCTTTAAGGCCTGGGTGGGCAGAGCGGGCAGCTTTTTCAGGTCTAACCTCGTTGCATCATTACTGGGACGGAGAAACCACAAGAGATGGAGAAAACTATTTTTTGCAAGAAACGTCATTCTTAGCTGCAAGAGTTTCATTCAAAAAGGTATGCAGCAATACAGTACATATTGCTGGAAGCTGCAATAGGAATTCTCTTTGAAATTAAAAAAAAAAACCTGCAATGTGAATAAAATGTGAACTTTGGAAAAGGGTCAACTTTTAGTCAAGAGAAATGAATGCTGATATCTGCAGAGACTGCAGATATTTCAGAGACATTCAACAGCTGCAAAGACACCAACAGCTGGGGATGGAGGAGAGAATGACCGGAACAAAGAGATAAACATTAAAAAAAAAGCATAAAAAGGACAGGCAGAGCAGTGAGCAAGTAATAAAGACAAAAGTAGAGTCAAAGTGGAGATAAGAGATGTAAAAACACACAGGAAGACAGAAAATTGGCCCCAGATTTGGTTTTCAGACCTCCAGTGGCAGGAGGTGCTAATGCCCTGCTGTAATCCCCCCCGGCTCCTATCCAGTCTCGATAGAGGCCCTCGAGGACCGGGGAAAGCCCTGGGAACATGACAGCCTGTGAGCTAAGAACCTGGAAGAGATCCCATCATCCCTCCTGGCTGCCTGTCAAAACGTGTGAACACAGCTGTTTGTCTGGATTGGTTGACCAACCTCTGTGCAAAAATCAGCTCGTTGTGTATGTGTGTGTGGTTGGTGTGTGCAACTCTGGTAAAGTTTTAGTGAATGCAATGAGGTTTCCAATGCAATGTGAAATAATGTCCATTTTAACAAGTCACTAAATGTACCAATCATATTTTTCTTTAAAGCTACAGGGTGTAGGGTTTAGTGTCATCTAGGTGAGGTTGCAGATTGCATTATGCCGTCGCCGGCCACAATTTTGTTTCGTTTCATGTTTTTGCTTCTTTGGTGACGGGGATTCGGTGCTGCCTTGCCTTCTCTTGTGATAAGCAATATGTATGGGTTCTCAAACTTGTTAGCCTGCACTAGCAACCAGCAGACAGTGTATAGGGGTGCAACCACTCATTCCTCTTTCTTTTTTTCCTCAGTCTTTTAGCCATGCTGCAAAATTTGAAAGACTCTGTATTTCAGTATGTCCCTATTGGGCGACTGTATCAACGCTGCAACCTCTATGAGGGGGCCCGCTCCCATGTAGATATTAAGGGCTTATTCTAAGCTTATGAAAATACATTGTTTCGTTCTTGCCACTAAGTATACACTAATGAACACATGGTTATGAATACTATATTCTACTTCTGCTAATAAACATCCATACATCCCACAGTGTAGCTTTTCTTTACGACTGAAGCTTTAAGTTCTCTCAGATGTACATGTAAATTCAACTGGTTCCAAATAAAGCAACACTTACTCCAAGGCTTTTATCTTTTATTAATGAGCATGCTCTTGAGAAGCAGCAGTAAGAGATGCACTGATA
>OMMV01071385.1:0-11012 GCA_900302635.1 Chatrabus melanurus
TGGGGGGGGTAAAGTGGAGAAAAGGAAGGAGGGACAGAGGGGAGAAGGATAGAGAAAGATGGATGTGACGATACAGGTAGAGACGAGGTGGGGGAATATTGATGATGATGATGAGGAGGAGGAGGAGTGAATAGAGGTGATGGGGTCAAACAGCAATCCCATGAATTGAGAGCCAATTACTGTAATTGTAATCTGGATTCAAAGCGTGCAGACGCAGCAGTGACAGGCAGTCGTGCACACGCAGTGTTTGTGTTCCTGTCCGCATGCTGCGCTGATGGTTCTGTAGAACGGCTGTGATTCCCCCCTCCCCCTCCCCCTCCTCCTACTGAACAGCAGCAGGAGTCAGCCTGCCAATCAACTATTGTACTCTTGTCAATTTAATAATATTTCTGCGCGCTGACCTCCACGCCGCTGCAGCCATGTGCACTGTGTGAGTGCATACTGGTTTTGTGTGTTCCTATCGCTCTCTCTCTCTCTTTCACCTCAGTCTCACCCCCACCTCTCCCACCCCTCCATGGTGCCTGTCTCCCAGTCTTTTCTTTATTAGAAGAAGATAGTGCGAATCCTTCATCTCTCTTCCACTAATTCTCAGCATTATTGTCCCTCCATTCGGCCCACTATCTCCCTGCACTCCTTCACCGGTGTCCTCCTTTATTTCTCACCTTGATCTATGTTGCTCTGCATTTTTTGTTGTTGTTTGTGTTTTTTGGCCTCCTACCTGTCCTTTCCTGTTATGCTTTTGCTTTCTCTCATTCATTTTTTTCACTCTATCACCTCACATGAATGTCACATTCCCATTACTCCTGCTCCCTTTTCCTCCTCTAACCTCATCCCTCCATCACCTTATCTCACCCTCCTCCCTTGCAGCCTCACTTCTCTGTCTTCTTCCCTACTTACGCCACTTTTCCAGGCCAATTTTTCCTCTCATTTTCACCACTGTCCCTTTTTGCTTTTTCATCATCAGAGGCTCCTTTTTTTTTGTCAGATCCACCTTTCCCTCTCATTCCTCACCCTCTCTCCCTCCATCCTTCCTTCCTCATCCCTCTCTCCCTCCCTCCACCCTGTTCATTCCCTGGGGAGGTCAGTAATAATGGTAGTGATGGAGTGAGAGAGGGAGGTGCGATTATTGTCTTGTCGGGAGTCAGAGGAATCGATCGGCCCAGAAATATGAGGCGCGAGAAAGAGCCGCTGTGTCAGATACAATAACCACCCGCTCCCGGGGGCTTACACACACACACACACACAGATATACCCGAATTCGTATTCGACACAAACATGCACATTTATTTGGTTTGACACAAGTGCAGACACCAATACACATGCACACTCCAGCATCTTTCTTTTTCATTAACACAATGCACACGCATCCTTCTTCTTCTGTGGTGGAAGCGTGTGGCGAGGTGGGCCAATCATCTACATGCTTTGATCTGCGATAAAGCACAGAGGTAGATCTGTTCGGATCATTCCTCATGCACAGATAAAGGGCAAGGCGAGGAAAATAGCTCACACACCTTTCACTCACATAGCCATAAGCAGACATAAACACACACATGCACGCACACACCGCACACACGCTCACACTGAGACCTTTCGCTGCTGTTGCCTGGCAACGTGGCCGAGTGTCCAATCCGAGCGGAGAACAGTGGCCAGTGATGTCACAGCTGCCGCTGACCAGCAGGTCTGTAAGAGCGAGAGACGGAGAGGGAGAAAGTTTGGAAAAAGAGAAAGAAAGCGTGAGGGTTCGAAGGAAAAGAGGCAGAGGAGGTCAAGAAAAGGCTGAGGTAAAGGAGAGGACGAGCAGGCGGAGGTCTGAGCAAAAAGACAGCAGTTGCCAAAATCATAATAGTCGTGTTAATGTTTAGCAATCTGTCTGTGTCACACAGCCTGCTTTGTCACTGATCGGCTCGGGTTGGAGGCCTCGGCGCCCCTCTTGCTGCCGATGAAGGCCACTTGTGCGTCCCTGTAGACGGTCCTCAAGAAGAGGACAGCGAGAGGAGCAAAGAAAAAGATTTCAACCTTGGTAGCACCATCTAGACAAATGTGGCTCCCTGTGGGCTGCTGCGATGATAGAGAGAGGATGAGAACATGTGAGAGAGAAGGATGGACATGCAGCCGGGCCTGGAGGAAAAAGGAGCGATTGGGAGGACAGGAGAGAAATAGGTGTTGCAAAGGTGTAACCGGCGTGTGTGGGAGTGAGATTTTGCAGGTCCCGAGGTAGCTAACAGTGTGAGCGTTTTAGCCCCTGCTGCTTCTCATACGAGAACCTCAAACGCTCTCATCTCCACGCTGTTGGACCTCCGGTTTGTAATCCTGCAACTCCTCATGGGGCTGCACGTCTACTGTATACAGTAGACTGGGTTTTAAGTCTCTCGCCTTGCAGCTGGACTTGTTGGCTCCATCACTGCTCCGTCCCCTCCATTAGAAAAGGAATATGATGGATTATATAAATTAGAGCCAGTGTGTGTCCAAGCCCGAGGCTGCACAAGATGTAAGAGGGCCGGGTCGTAGAGGGGTCCCGAACGGGTTTGGAGACCTCAGAATTGTCCCTGCAGTGACCCATTACACACACATCCCTCCCTCCATCCATCCTTTCATCCCACCATCCCCCTGCTGTCTTCCCCTTAGCATTTTATCTCTTTTTCGCTCATCTTCCTTCCAGTCTCTCCTCCCTCATTGTCTTTTACTGCTCCTCTTTCTCTCTCAGTAACCCCCCAACCTTCAGTCCCCGTACCCAAATCGCCCATGCCCCCCTTCTCTCTCTCTCTCTGACAGTGGAGTGATTGATGGCACTCCGAAGGCCTCATCCTCCCCCATCCTCTTCCTCCTCCCTGAGGTCCCACTATCAGATTGTGCGTGTTTGTTAACGCACCGATGTAACTTTCAGCTGTGACCTAAAGACATCCCGTGTAAACATAGCATCCAATTAAAATCATCACAGTCACACTCATTTATGCTGAATTGTGTGTTTTAGAATGGAAAAAAAAATTAGCGGGTGTCGATTAGTCTTCCAACTGAATAAGTCCTCATATTTGTCAATAATCAAATAATTGTTGAAAAAATTTCAAGGAAAAAAAAGGCCAAAATTTATTTGCTTTCAACTTTTTAAATAGGAGAATTTGCTTTTTTTTCTCCACTGTTTTATGTCAACATAAATTAAATATTTATGGTTTTTGGACTTTTGTCCAAACCATTCAAGTAATATTAAAGACTTCTTCTTGGGCTTTAAGAAATCACAGTGAGCCTTCTGACACCTCATAGACTGCATGATTAATCTCAAAAAATGATCAGCCAATTTTATTAGTCTGCTGACTAAAAAAAAGTCAAATATGGCAACAACAATTATTCTTTTAAATAATGTATAAGGGGAAAAATGTATCTCTGATTGGTTTCAGCTTTTTAAATAGGTGAAGCCCACCACCACACACATGCTGGGTTTTATATCAAATTAAATTGAATATTTGTAGTTTTTAGACTTTTGTACAAATAAATGAAGTAATTTGAAGACATTGCTTTGGACTTTAAGACATGGTGATTAGCAGTGTGCACTACTTTCTCACATCTTATTGAGTTCACCTTTGATGTTAAAAAATTATTGACAGATTAATTAATGAATTAATTAATGATGAAACTGTTCGTTGTAGCCCCATTTATTAAAATTACTTATTGTCAAACTAATGGTGTCACAGGTTATAGCCTACAGCCATTATACAGTAATAGATATTGGCTCCTTTTTGGACTGGTGGCCCGGTATCATCATAAGGAGACGATGCTGGCGTGTTGCTAGATCTGGTCACCATGGTAACCATGGCTGAGAGTTTGTCGGGGGCAGGAAGGCTCCCTATGGCCTTGAACTGAACAACAGTTACACACACCAAGCACACTCATGTCCAGCTGACCCCTATTAGTGCTGCTCAAATAAACACGCACGCACATTTTGGTAGTTACGTTGGAAGACTGGGGTTTGAGCAAAGGTCACGGCCAAAGCCAGGGTGCCCAGACGACCTCTGACCCCGAGAAACGCCCCCTCCCAACATGCAGTCTGTCACTGTCCTTGCGCAGAGTTCAGTGTGTGTATGTGTGCACACAAATGCAAATGCTGTCTTCAAGAATACATGCCCTGGTGAAGGTCAAAACTTCATCATCTTAATAGCAAAATTAATAAATGTATTAAATAAAATGACAAAAAAATACTAAATAAACTGGTAATATTCAAGTGTTTTCTTTAACAACACTAAAATAAGAAATTGGTGAAGCGAACCCAACTAAAAAAATGTTGTCCCTGCCCATTTTCTCATCGTTATATTTTCTAAATGGTCTAATTTGAAATATTGATCAGACTGTGCCGTAGATCTGATGCTTCAACAATCAGGACAAGGAGCCCATCGGGTCTAGAACACAGGGTTCTGAACTTCTTCATGAGCTCCTGCAACTAACCGTACATTAAGCAGCACGCCTTCGTGGATATTAAGAATATAGATGCACCAGATCATTCTTCCGTATGTGTTTGAGCTTTTAGGACTGATGATGATGTGTGTGTCTGAGGTGCACCGGGCCGCTGTAAAGCACCACATAAAGCATTTATAAGGTTAAACTTGGGAACTTTGCAGCCGTTAGCTTTTGAATGAGTGAACTCAGACCACAGAGAAAGGCGGGGGGCGGGGCACTGCCACCGTTCTGCCAGCAGAATGAGAGAATCAACAGCGCCATCTTGTGGCCGTTAAGTTATGAGTTTCAGATTTGAAAATCGAGACTTTTTTTTTTGTTTTGTTTTGTTTTCTTCTTCCGCCAGATCGTAGTAACTCTCGTCGTCAAGCCCGGTCCCACTTCCACGCCACGGCCCGTCAGTGTGTGTTAGTGTTGTGTGACTGTGTGTGTTAAGAGTTGTGTGACTGTGTGCGGTGGTCAGTCAGCAGCGCTGCTGCTGTTGTGTGACTGCTTTTTTCCGTGGCTGGAAAGCTAAGGTGAAGATGTGTCACACATGTGCTTCTTGCCCGTGTCGACCTCCCTCCACAGACCACCTCCCACACCCACGACATCAAGGATGACGGTGACTCACATCAGAGATTAAAAGCCTTACGATGGAGGAGCAGCAGATTTTGCAGTGGAAGTGTCTGAACCGCGCTTTCCTCCTCGGGCCCGCTGTTCTCTTGCGTGAGAACGAGCGAGTGCGTGAGCGTGTGTGTGTGAGTGGCTGTTTCCAGCCGCGCCATGCACTTTCCATCTGTACCCGTCATCCCCCTCTTTTTCACCTCTTCTATCTCTGCGATCTCTTCCACTCTCTAACCTCTCGCATTGCCCTCCCTTTTTTTTGTTGTTGTTTTTTTTTTTTGCCTGTTATATTTCTCTCCTTTCTGTGCAGAGTTCCTACTCTTTTTTGAGGCTTACTTCCTGTTGTGCGTGCAGGATGTGGGGGAGGAGGTGGGGCCTGGGTGTGAGTACTGTCATATGCATGAAGAAGAGAGAGAGAGAGAGTGAGGAGGGAGAGCAGTATGATTAATAAACTCCTCCTCTTGGTCCGAGAGAGGGAGAGTGAGAGTTTTCTTTGGGTAGCGCACACACAGACATGAGCACCACAGCAGCTATAGCAGCGAAGGACTTCTGTGTCTGGTTGCCAGGTGAGTGAATGCCTGTGCAGCTCTGTCTTTTGGCCTTCATTTACAGACACCAATTAAGCTTTGTGGGAGAGAGGACGGAGTGCATGAGCGCGCGAATGTGTGTGTGTGTGTGTGTGTGTGTGTGTGTGTGTGTGTGTGAGAGAGAGAACTGATTAATGCCACTGGGTTTAAGAAGCTCAACTAATTAGAGAACATCAAAGAGTCAGAGTTGGTTCAAAGAGGATGGATGGATGGATGGATGGATGGACACTTGGATGCCCACATGAAAAGGTCAGACACCTCTCTCTTTCTCCTCTGTATTTGGGTTTTAAGCTGAGTGTGCAATGTGAAAAGCAGCTTCATTGATACATACAGTATAAACATTATGAAGCTTCTCACCTCGCTGCTGTTCCTCTGTACTGGCAACATTTTATTTCTATCATGGCAAACTACCTTGTTTTTTTTTATTTATAGCTGAGCACTGTAGCACTGTTAGGTGTGTGGTCAGGTTTGAAACATTTAGCACATCCCATGCCGCTTTGAAACTGGTGCCAACTTTCTGTGTTTGTTGTTGCAGGCAGCCACAGGTGCACTGATTGTTGTTTTATCCATTTTCATTCAAATCAAACACCAGTGCATTAATTCCAGTAATTTAATGAATTTACACATAGCTTTTCATGTGTAAGTTCAGTGGGAATGAAGCACAGGTCAGAAAGACAAAAAATAGTATTTAAAAATCAAAAGGGGAAATGTCAGATATAACTGTAAGCAACTGATAGTCAATTAATCCACAAAAAATATTTTTTTAAACTTTTTCCAACTTCTCATCCATAATGATTTGCTCAGTTTGTTTTGTTTGAGATGACCTGTTTTTGACCATTTTCATCTATTCTACACCAAGGATGATAGAACGGTTTGAATCAAAAAGTTTTAAACAGGCTTAAACCAGATATTAGCTCATTTTTCACTGACTTTAAATTACTCCAAACCAACAATAAAAGTCTTACGTCCTCAACTGGCTTTAGTTTGGCTCAGTGAGAGAGAATCTTGTTTTAACTTGTTATAATCTGTTCTACGCTAATGACAAACTGATTCAAAGTGCTTGTAAGCTGCTTTCAATTGGTTTTAAAACAAATTTTAACTTTTTAACTGGTTTAAACCAGCAGTGACCTGGTTTAAACTCGATTTAAATGGGCTAAATTTGAGATAAACTAGTTTTGACTGGTTGCTAAAAAACAAACTGAATGTGTTTGTACTCTTATTTGATTTAAAAGTAAATTGACGATGGTTCCTTGGTTTCTGACTAGTAACTGTATTTTTTAAAATTAGTTTCCTTTATTTAACTATTTTCTTATATTTCTGTTTCTATTGATTCATTAGAAACAGATGAATTATAATAAATATAATGCATAATTTATAACTAATTTATGATGAAAATATCAATTAACTGCAGCCCTAATTGTGATTTAATTTTTCAAAAAAACAAAGCAAAGTATAATGTGAAGTTTGACCCACAGCGTTATTTGGGCGGTCAGCTGAGACGTCGCACTTGACAGAAGATGACTCGGAGAACAGTGCCTTGGACCGTGAGACGACTCACCAGTTTACCAGAAATCAATTTTTAAATGTCACTTAACTGGTATGATTTTATCATATGAAATAATATCACTTCATCGAAGAGTAAAGTGAGAATAAACTCATATATGTACAAAGGAAATGTAGCTTACTAAGTTAGTGAGTTAACCAATTAAAGTCGGTGAGTCACTTCTGATGTGGACGGTGCTGTGCAAAGTTATCACTCTGCCCTAAAGGACACACAACAAACTGCAAGGAGGGAGGACCTAAGGCTCCTAAGATTAATGAGGTGCAATAGTTTAGAAACTATATGCAAAGAAAATGTGAGGGGAATTAATTAAAAGCAGGGAGAACATGTACACATTTATTTTCACTTGCTACTCTATGATTTATAGTCATGATTTTTCTAGTTGTCAGAAAAAACCTGAAGTAATTACATTAAATATGTGCTGATTTTCTAATGGCTCTAGCACAGTGTTTTACACATTTTATTTAATTCAGTGTTACTTTGCATCCTGTGAGAGTTTGTGTGCAGTAACAAAAATCTTCACCCACACACACAAAAAAAAATTCCTACATGTGGTATAAAATGCCAGAAAAGCTCTAATCAGCATTAATTAAGGAAGCAGCATATCTTCTATTTATATTAAAACATTTATTTATATTAAAACATTAGTTTAATCATTAACGTATCCCACCAACACATATTCATTATGTGTTTTAGA
The DNA here is from genome assembly GCA_900302635.1 of Chatrabus melanurus. Lineage (NCBI taxonomy): Eukaryota > Metazoa > Chordata > Actinopteri > Batrachoidiformes > Batrachoididae > Chatrabus > Chatrabus melanurus. The sequence continues at coordinate 7,895 of OMMV01071385.1, forward strand.
CATATATATTTATGATGTTAAGTTAGTCATGTAATACTTTTTTCACTAAAAAACTGTGAAAAATTAAAAAATATCAAACGCAGACTCTAATGAAATGTCATTCTGTGGACGTGACAACAGCAATTTTACATTTAGCTTTTTAAATTTGCTCATCGTCTTCTTCGTTTGTACCAAAGTTCCAATTTACTCGTGCAGAATTTCGACATACCATTGCTGGACCGTCTACACTCTGGCACGCAGCCTAGAAATGGAAATTTTTTTCTTTACAGTCAAAATTGGCACCCCTCTGTGCTTCTTGGTTTTGAAATCTGTTGTTAGTTGTTGTGATGGCTCCAGTTCCCAGACACCCCCCTTGGTGGCGAGATTGTGTCCTGAATCAGGAAGTGGAGTGGGTTTTTTTTGGGTTTTTTTGAGGGGGGTGAGAGTTGGGGGGGTTGTTGCAGTGTAGTTTCATCTCTGCCAAAATACCCTAAGGACAGTAAAAGAAACGGTCCAGACTGATCTCACAGCTCTTGTGCCTTCTTCCCTCTGTTGCATCATGTTTTCATGACACAGGATTATACAGCGTTAAATTTGACCTGTTTAAGACACTGTGGATAACGGCGCAGCACGCCGGATTCACCGAGTCGCAGATAAAGCCCCGGGCTTTCCTGTAAGATTAGCGCACACTGTAACAGCTTAATGATGGAGGCTGGCGTCGTGATTCAACTTTGTACTCACGGACAAATTACTGTGAATAAAGTTTGCAGCCGCTGCACGAGTGTCTCCCTGAGTGTTCAGATGCAAAATGTTCAGAACGCAGACCGCTGGCCTGCATCAACCAATATGGTGCATTTTAAAAGACAGTGGGAGAGAGGGAGAGTGAGAGAGAGAAAGCTAATATTAATAGCCTCACTGACAGTAAGTGTTGGGTTTAGTACAGCACGTTCAACCCCATACAAGGGGAAGTCGGGAGGGGAAGTGAGAAAAAGACACAGCATCTTGATATACTGCCCCACTACTGTATTACTGACCACATTATCTGCCACACTTCTATCTGTAGGCCATTTTGAACCATGAATCAATATCGTCCTGCAAACGGGCACCACTTTACGAGCAGTAACTTTAATTACACCTAGAAAATCACATGCCACTGTATCGCTGTATGTTGTTCATATTGTGCAAATCTGTTTTTGAATCAACATTTTGCAGTTAAATGTAGTTGGGATTTTATGTTAAACATCCTTAAACTTGTAGAGCAGGTAGCTCAATGGGATAGGAGTCGGACTACCAATAATGTAGACATGGGTTTGATTCCCGGTCATGCTACCTGTGTATTGGACACGACACTGCACCTGCACTGTTCCAGTCCACCCAGCTGTAAATGGGTACCAGCCTTGGCTGGGGATGTATGATGGACTGGCGTCCCGTCCAGGTGGAGTCATAGACTCTCATCCACTTCACACTACGGTATCTGGTAGGGGTGTAACATATACAGAAAAACTGCAATATGTTCCATTAAAAAAAACTGTGAGGTCTGCTACATTGACTATGAGTTCTATTTTTCATGGTCAGATGTTTGGTTTTAATGTGATTACACAAAATGCAATGTAAAAACTTCAGGCAGAATGTTCAGGATGTGGAAACTGTAGATCCTCAAGCCAATAGACCTTTTCGCAAATAGGCAAAATTGACCCACAATGCATTGCTTTGTGACCTTTTGTGAGATTTCGGCTGACAGAAGTACTTCCGGTAGCTGTAGCTGCAGTAAAATAGGCAATAATTCTACTTTTTTTTTTAACGATTGCAGTCGTTTTTTTTCACGTGTGTTATCGCCAAATTCTTTACCCATGGATGATCGCAAAGAATTCCGGAATCTGACGGTGCCACAAAAATTCTCACCGAAAGGAGTGTTCCGTGTGTAGGGCTAGCAACGGCAGGAGTTGTTGAGTCTCGCAGAGAAAGGCGTCCAATTTTATCCTGATTTGGAAAAGTGTGACCAGGAAGAGTCACAGACAAAAAGACAGCAGGTGACGACAGAGGACGGCTATTTTTGCGATCTCAACGGGAAAGCTGTGCTCTGAACACCGGATTAGCGACGTCTTTGCATACGTGACATTGGCTCAAGAAACTTAAGAAACACAAATGTGATGATGGCTACCGTATGGTTATTGAACGTCACGTTGAATTTGTGGAACTTGGAAATATTGAGGGGGACAACGACTTTGTTTACATATGGAGCGGCACGCAGCAGCACGATATTGTACGTGGTTGCTGTGTTCCACCACAGGAGAAATAAAATCAGCGGGATGCGGTTGTGTTATGGGGTAAGTATTTACTATATTTAATTTAGTTTGTCCTTGTCTTAGGAAACCTGAGGGGAATGTACCCTGATTTGAGCTGTACTTTTGCACTGAATCCATGATTTGTAACCGTGAGGGAGGTGTACGGTTACCGGTGAGTGTGGGCCAGACTGTGAAGGCAGTGCAAACAGCAGCTCCTTTCCATTTAAACCAACAGGCACAGAAACAGGTCATTTCTTATAAACCTCTTTAAAAATAATAATAATTAATAATGCATTACATCAGTATCATGATGTACTTGGAGTACTTATGGCTGGAAAATGTAATACCTGTTTTGAAGACATGATGCTCTATTTTATCAGGCTGAAGAGGTGAATTCTTGAACGTATTGTTACACATTTGCACAAACAGCACGTTTGTCCTCGGATAGCGTCTTGTGTGCATTTGCAAAGTGGAAGACAGCACATTTTTGTTTCAGATTCAGTCATTTTGCACAGTTGAGCAACACTGGATAGTTAGTGAAACCATTAATAACACTCACGTATAATGCCAAAGCTGGGCATGATGTTGGAATAACCACAAATTGACCACAAATAGATTTACAGTATTTTTACACCCACAGTCTCTGCGACTAAATCAGCATTTGCAGAACTCACTTTTATTTGAGGGGAAACTCTGCGGTCACTCTGTCTGTGTGTGTGTGTGTGTGTGCGTGTGTGTGTGTGTGCTCGCGCGCCCCTAACGTCCCGAACACGACGCAGTGGCAGCAGAATGGATCGCCTGCACTTCTCACAAAGTACGCCGTTCTCCGATTTTCTTGAAATGGAAGTGAATGC
>OMMV01071404.1:0-10779 GCA_900302635.1 Chatrabus melanurus
CCCTGTTGTTCTCAATCACCTTCGGAGGTGTCTCCCATCAGGATTGGGGACTTCTAATCCATATGCGGCACAGATGTTCCTGTACGCTATCCCCGCCACTTGGTTGTGCCTCTCAGTGTACGCTGTCCCAGCTTGCATCCTACTATGTGCTGGACTGTCTCCGGGGCACATTTGCACAGCCTGCAACTTGGGTCCTGGCGGCTGTGGTAGACTCCTGCCACTACGGATCTGGTGCTTAGGGCCTGTTCTTGTGCTGCCATGATCAGAGCCTCTGTGCTGTCCTTTAGGCCGGCCCTTTCTAGCCACTGGTAATATTTCTTGATGTCAGCCACTTCCTCTAACTGCTGATGATACATCCCATGGGGGGCTTGGTCTTCCATGATACTTCCTCCTCCTGTTCCTTGACACTGTCTGTCTTCACCTGCCTGAGGTACTCTTGTAGCAGCTCATCTTTGGGGGCCATCTTCCTGATGTATTCATGGATGCTCCTCGTTTTATCCCGGATCGTGGTTCTGACACTCACTAATCCTCGCCCTCCCTCTTTCCATTGCTCATAGAGCCTCAGGGTGCTGGACGTTGGGTGGAAACCTCCATGCATTGTGAGGAGCTTTCATCTTGACATCAGTGGAATATATATATATATATATATATGAACACTTTTGACATTTGTATGTTCCTGTTAATTTGAGGGGAATCCAAGAAGCCAACATGAACTTTGCATACAGATGCAAAGCATGTGTCTGGATTTTTGTAAAATTTGGCTGGAGGTCTGTGTTGGAACATGCTTGGAAACGTCGACCAGATTGAGTCACTTTGTTTGGAAGAAGGCGTTACCAGGGTCTAGTTTTCCTGTGTCCTCAGGCGGTGGTGGGGAATGCCGAATCCCATAGGGGCATATTGACTATAACGAGTTGCTTCGTCACCCTCCTCCTTCCTCTAAGAGTGGGTGGCATGCATGCTTTGGGAGATTACGAGAAAGGTAGCTGCTTGTTGACTATTGCATCAAGCGTTTAACATTAAATCCTCACTTCTCAAACTGTCAGCTGCATGACTGACAGGAGTCATTATGCCTGCGACTTGACACTCTTCATCTGCTTCACATTCAAGAGATAAGGAGATGATGTTTCCTCATAAATTCATTCAATCCTGCGTGAAGATAGCCTGCTAATCCGGCAGTGCCCCTCCTGTCTCGTCAACACGTGCATTAGCGATAATAGCTCTGAAACGCTCGCCCTTTGAAGAAGATTCCTTGGCGTGGAAACGGGCAAGCGTCACTGTGGCTGGAAATGAGATGTAACACCTCAGCTTTGTCAAATAATGAGACTTTTTTCCACACACTCACACTTCAGCTTGTGTGTGTGTGTGTCTGTGTGTGTGTGTGTGTGTGTGTGTGTGTGTGTGTGTGTGTGTGCGCGTGTGTGTGTGCGTATGTACAGTTAGCGTCAGTGTTGATGACGCGGTGCAGATGCAAGCTGGAGCATGCACTGCACGGCGGGATGTCAGAAGCTGCTCTTCCCAGCTATTAGCCTCTCTCCGTTAGGACACGGGTCCCAACATGCCCTTCTCCGTGCATCCATCCCGTCCTCACAGCATGCATCATCCACGGCCACGCTGCCGTCGGCCTTCCTGTGAGCGTCGGCTGTGAGGTCGATTTTTCCAAGCTTTAACGCTCAGATGTATCTGATCAAATCTGCTGTGGGCACCTACTTTCTCCAAAATATACAAACAAGTCATTTTTACCATTAAATCAGCTGTTGTGATCCGACAGAGGATCAAGCAAAGTCAGGTTTACAATTAGGGGTTCTACAGATGAGCTTGTCGAATTTATTTTTGCATTCAAGGTTGGAGGTTTGGAGCATGGACAGCAGTTTTTTTTCTTCTTATTCTACTCATTACATCTTCATTTCCTATAGTCTCACTAAGAGTCCCAAACAGTAATTACCAACAGCTCAAAACAAGTGTGGGAGATTCCCTATTTCTTTTTCTGCAGAGGAATCTAATCAGGAAGGAAAAAGTGGCACAGAATGGCTCCAGGATGAACTGTGTGGATGCACAAATATCTGTGTGTGTGTGTGTGTGTGTGTGTGTATGTGTGTTTGTGTGTGTGTGCGTGTGTGTGTGTTTAAATGGATTTGATGTTTGGTTGTGTATTTGCGATGGGCAAGTTGTTGCTTGTGTGTATGGATGACAGTCTGGTAATTATCACTCTGCCTCCAGAAGCTTGTCGGGACCTGCCTCCGCTGGTCCAAGCATGGATGGATGGATGGATGGAAAAAAAATTGTGGGATCGAGAATGCAACATTTATCCAAGTAGTCCAGTGTCATCTTCTTTTTTTTTTTTTTAAGAAAATCCTTCTGTGTTCCACTCCACCACAAAACTAGTACGACACATAAATCTGCAGTATGCACAGTTTCTCCAATCACAGCCACAGAAGCCTATAAATCCTGTGGGGCTGTCATGGGTCTCTTGGTGGCTTCCCTCACTAGTCTCTTTCTTGCACGGTCACTCAGCTTTTGACAAGTGCCTACTCCAGACAGATTTACTATCTATTATCATTCTGTTTGTATTTCTTAATGATTGATGTAAATGAAGCCCAAGACATATTCAGTGACTTGGGAATGTTCACATGTCCATCCCCTGACTTACCAATAATTTAAAATTACCATCCCCTGAAGAAAACTGGCTATAAAAGTAATCATTTGTATCAACAAAAATCATTTTCTTTTGGCTACCCTGGGTTTTGTTCGGGGTCCAAAGGTCCAATCCAAATGTGTGGGTTTTTTTTTTTAAAAATCTGATCCTGTTACATTAACTCCTTACCTTTTGTTTTTCATTTCTTTTGTCGCTTTCCGGCTCATTGACGAGGAAAATCATCTGTCTTTATTCAGCCTTTTTCTCTTTCCATCTTTTCTCCTCTTTTGCTTTCATCTTCCTGACACTTGGATAATCTATCTTGCTGCCTTCGCTGTACAGAAGCACAAACATCAGATGCTCCAAATGTTTTATTTTAATGATCTTAGCGCTGACAGTGACACAGAGAGCTGAACCCATGAGTTTGTGTGTCAGTGCGTGTTCACACCAGTCTGTGCAGTGGACAAGTTGAGACACCTGCTGGTGCATATATGCACAACAGAAGACTGAATCAAAAAAAGTTAAATATGTCCTAAAACAATTTTAGAATACCACTGAGTGCTAACATTCTCACAATTTATATTAAAAAAAAAGTTTTCTCTCTGAGGGTAAGGAAGTCACACTGTTGCCCAGAGTCACCGATGAGCCGATATTTCAGGCTCCAATCAACACCTCGTCTAAGTAGTAACACTGTATGGACAGTAATAGCATAGCCACATGTAAATAGTTTGACATCAAATACACATTTTAAACAAGAGCAGAACTCATTCGAACGCATGCCTCTGCAACAGCATCAGTGTGTGCTGATGTTCCAGAACAAACTCTTGAGGATGTTTACAGGTACTATAGTCCTATAACATTTAAGAGTGGTGTGCACTGGAAACTGGTCCATTGCTGTTTAGATGGCAGACTCAGAAGTGAGAGGTTTTCTGGCGAGGAAAGAAATCTGAGTGCACAAGCGGCTCATTTGTGGGATCGGCCACCAGAGCACCCTGAGCTGAAGCAGTTGAGCGGCTCGTTCCTACAATATCTGCTCCTCCTCCATCTCTGTCCACATGATCTCCTCCATCCTATCCGGCAGAGACAGACCCCCCCACCCCTGCACCATGCCGAAGCCAGCCCTGTCTTGGTGCTCCCCAAATATGACCCCGGGAGAAAGAAACCACTGCAAAAAAAATGGTACAAACCAGTTATTATTTTTTTGTATTTCCCATTAGTTGTTACTTTTATATCATTTTTAATTTTTGTTTTCAATTCAGTTTTGTTGCAGTTTGATGCATTAATGTGCATTAATGTGTACAAGCAGAGTCTACATGCATTGTGAGCCCACCCGTGTAAGGTGTATCTAACTATTGCACTGGTTAATGAGCAGAAAATCTTTGTGCTTGACTTCAGACCAGGTTTTTGTTGATCTATGGCACAGTCAGTTTCTGCCGCCTCATGATAGCAATGCACCAACAGTGCGCCTGACCACAACACTTTTTTAAGACCAACACACCCATCTCAGCACGTATCGTCTGTCTCAACAGTGACATTCAGGTCTCTGGGTCCTCAGCCTTTGGGATTGAGAGATGCCTAGGAAGAGCTTATGCCAGGGATCACAACCCTGCTCCAGGAGATCACCTGCCCTACATGTTTTCCCTGTCTCCCTGCTGCAACCACAGCTGATTAGTCAAGTCTGGTGTTTCCTAGATCGTCATTGGTTCAGCACACCTGACTGAGTTAATTAGCAGTGGGTGCAGCAGGGAGACTTGGAAAACATGCAGGGCAGGTGATCCCCTGGAGCAGGGTTGGTGATCCCTGGCTAATGCAGTCATGACGCCACTGGACAGAGAGGTTTGATGAGGCCCATACCTTTGCAAGAGAATAAAGATCTTTAAAAGTCTTTAACCAGTGATCTATGGCGACAACTGGATGTGTTTGTACTAGATGTCTTCAGAGGATTTTTGGGTATGGTCCTTGGAATGACTTTGTGTCAAAAGAATGGTTACTTCGGGGGAGACACAGAGGAGGCATTGTGAGGGAACATCAGCTATGACATTATGGCCAAATGGCATGATCCAGCACGCAGGTGCCTCAGTGTTAAGGATCCCAATGTCCACGTTCCATCACTGACTGTGGAAACTTCACACTGGACTTCAAGCTACTTGGATTCTATGTCTCTCCACTCTTCCTCCAGACTCTGGGACCTTGATTTCCAAATGAAATGCAAAATGTACTTTCATCCGAAAAGAGGACTTTGGACCACTGAGTGCCAGTCCAGTTCTTTTTCTCCTTAGTCCAGGTAAGATGCTTCTGACATTGTCTCTGGGTCAGGAGAGGTTTGACACCAGGAATGTAGCACTTGTAGCCCATTTCCTGGACACGTCTGTGCGTGGTGGCTCTTGATGCACTGACTCCAGCCTCAGTCCACTTCTTGTGAAGTTCCCCCAAGTTCTTCAATCGGCTTTGCTTGACAATCTTCCCAAGGCTGCAGTCATCCCTGTTGTTGTGCATCTTTTCCAACCACACTTTTCCTGTCCAGTCAACTTTTCATGAATATGCTTTGATACAACACTCTGCAAACAGCCAGTCCTTTCAGCAATGCCCTTCTGTGGCTTACCCTCCTTGTGGATGGTGTCAATAGTGTCTTCTGGACAACTGTCAAGTCAGCAGTCTTCCCCTTGGTTGTGGTTGTGTGGACTGAACCAGACTTGGTATTTGTACTGCATAAATAGTGATTTACTCAAACTTGAAATGAAATATTCTTATATTTTGAGATACGTGTTTTTCAAATTTTTTGAGCTGTAAGCTATAATTATCAAAATGAAAATAGAAAATGCTTGAAATATTTGAGTTTGTATGTAATGAGTCTAGAATATATAAAATTTTCATTTTCTGAAATAACTGACAAAAATATTGAACTTTTTCATGATATGCAAATTTTTTGAGATGCACCTGTATTGTGCTCTTTGAGCCGAGTGTAAGACACAGTCCATTGTGTAATATTTGTAAGATGCTCCTAGATTCACATCCAGATGTAATCCACCTCAAAAGTTCATCAGTTTTTCCTTGACTCACCTCTCCACCATATTTCTTTAAAAACCGTCCCTAACTTTTTGGATTAAGTTGTCCACAGACAGACAAACTGGATTAAAACATTACCTCCTTTCTGAAGGTAATAAACAGAAACATCGCTGCCTCCCTTCTCTGACTCTACCTGTTAAAATATTAAATCCACATTTATCACGCTGCATCTTTTTGAATGCTAAAAGAACTCATGTTGTTTTTGGAGCTCAAACTAATCGATGTGATGTCTGCAGCTGGACAGGATTATCTCTGGAAACAGAGTCTGTGTTGCTGCTGCAGAAAATGATTTATTCATGGTATGGACGAGCTGTTGAGACTTGTCAGGAAAAACGCTAAGCTAATGTTGTGCACAGATATTTCCATTGCCCTGCAGGGACAGCTCATGGCTAAGGGTGTGTATGTGTGTGAGGACACGGAGTAACGGTGTCACAACAAGGATTTCAGGCAGCTGTTGACATGACTTCACCATTTTTCCCAGGCTTCATCCTCCTCGTCATCATCAGCCTGAGCTGTCTGCTGGGAGACTAAACACGGTGGAATATAATCCAAAAATATTCAAAATATACACTTAAGGCCTGATTTACTGAAGGTTTGCGTGTATAAAAATATGTGCAAACTCCATATCACCTGCAAACAAATGTGCAACCTGATCTGCTAACGGTGCGCACTGAGGACTGCGTCTTTCAAATGAGCAAGTACGTTTGCCTTAATGAACATGCAATTCGCGGTGTGTCTACCCGAGTTCACAAAATGCTGGGAGGAGAACATGGAAATCAGTCAATTTAGCACATGCAATTTGATTTCTCAAGCCCAAAAGAAATTTAAGGGGCTTGTGATTGCATCTGTATTTTGAAATCAAGGCACTAACTGTTGCAGGATCGCAGACACGCATCAATCTGATTCAAAGTTATTTCCCGTGAGCTGTTTGGGGTATGCATTTCTTTATTTTCAGTCAATAATCTTCTTTAACACAGAAAACACCACAATTAAACATTAATTATAGTGACCTATTTTTAACAAAAAGAAACAAATTATTCACAGCCTACAAATAATTAAATGTGACGTTTATCATGTCTTTCTATTTCGCCCGTTTTGCCAACATTACATTTCTATCGGGGTGTTTTCTTTTTCTCAGGTTGATGATTTGTCCAGTCTCCCGAGCCGAACCAATGCCAGTGTTGGAGAAAACGGCGTGAATGTTGTGTAGAAGTTAGAGATCATACATAGGCCCAGATTAGGTATTATCTGTTGCTTTTTGCCAACTGAATTATCCATAGTTCTTATGCCAGTCTCAATTTTAAATTATTGATAATTTAATTAAAATCATACTGTCACTTATGAGAAAATCAGTAAATATTACAAAATCATGTTGCAGTTCTAATGATTTCTTTAAAACATTAGAATACATGCATCCAGTAAATATATAAGAATAAAAATTGTTAGATGTCTTATGGCAGATGGACGTTATAACCCGAAAAATCGGCTGTTATTATTATTATTATTTAGTTCCATTTTATCGACGTAATTCCAAAATTTTAAAACATTGCGAGATTGAATTATATTGTTATATTTCAAATTTCAAGTGCCTTCTGCAGAAATGTTGTTAATGCACACATGCTATAAGCAAACAGATTGTTGCTTAGTTACGTTTACGCAGTGCATAAACAATATCTCATTGGTGCTGTGGAAATTGGGGGCGATATAGGACCTGATCAGTCGGTTTCCTCTCCAACTGTGGTCACAAGACACCTGAAGCTACTTGAGTTCAAGCCCGGCTGTGGGAACTGGAAAAAATTCACTGTCTCATATGCAGCATTGCAGTTCAGGTTCAATATATTGTATCTGTGCCATATGCTGCAGGTCCCAGTCGGATTTCCGCAGGGAAGATTATTAAGATTTCGTGATTGTGTCTGGGCATGTTAAGGCTTTTTGGATGCACCTGAACTTGCATTTACTCACACCCGTGCACGTGCGCGTATGCACGCGCTGAAAAGGTTGTAAACTCAGGAATCACTGAGTTTTTACAGTGTGTTTTACAGCATGGAGGCTGGCTTTAGCACGGCTCAACACATTCCCACTGATAATTAACGATTCAACAAAATTCCAGAGCAAAGCGTTAAAAGCTGCAGATCATACAGACAAAAACATTTTCTCACCTGATGTCGCCTCTGCCGGCTGCAACATTTCACGCTTAAACCTGGTAATAATAATAATCACTTAATCGCTTTTGCTTTGGCTGATACTTTTTGTTATTAACAAATTGATGCCGTGTTAAGAGCCCACTCTCTTCATGATATCACTCAAGACCAAAGGAGCTCAGCACTGATCTGAGAAAGATGATGGTAGCTTTACACAAGTCATGTTCACATGTGTCACTGCTTATTGTTACAGTGACACATGTGAACATGACTTGTGTAAGCTACCATCATCTTTCTCAGATCAGTGCTGAGCTCATGACACATACCTCTCTTGTTTTTAATGTTAACGTTTATTGTTTATTTATTACTGCTTTTTTTTTTTCCTTAGTACTTACCGGGACCTGAGTCCAAATTTCGTACCGTCATGTGCAAATGTGTGCGGATATGACAAATAAAAATCCTTGAATTCTTGAATCCTTGAATGAGTTTAAATCTCCTCTCTGGTCATTCTCGCCCACACAGTACTCTCCTTTGCTGAAGAAGCTCTACTGTCAAATTGCCAAGACCTGTCCGATCCAGATCAAGCTGTCCTCCTCGCCTCCACATGGCAGCGTCATCAGGGCCATGCCTGTCTACAAGAAGGCAGAACACGTCACCGAAGTGGTCAAACGATGTCCCAATCACGAGCTGGGACGAGATTTCAACGATAGTAAGATCAACCCACCCGGTCCTTTGATAACTGATTCCAATGCCTTGTTGAAAAAGAAAGGCATCAGCGGGGCGATGCTTAGTCTGCACTGTAAGAGTGCGATAGTCATTTCAAGATATAGGAGGGGTGGTAGAACAAGACCAATAAGCCAGGCATTTTGTTAATCCAGCCCTATTGGTTGCCGATATCCAGGATATGTTTTTTCAGACAATATTGACATAATTTCATGATGTTTTAGTTACACCATGGAATGACAAATGATTAGTTGATCGATATGAGCTTTAGATCACCTCTGTACCCCTATTGGTTGTGGAGATATCCTGGAAAATGTGTTTTTTTTGGGCTGTATTTTTTGATGATCCTGACCTTGACCTTTGACCAATCTGCTCCAAAAGTTAACCATCTAGAAATACTTACCCAAGGGATATTTCTTCCACGTTTGGTGAAAATCTGATCACTCGTTTCCAAGTTATTTTGGACACAGTTACAATTTTAAGTATTTGGCATTTAGGGGCATAGGGTGCCAGAAGTCCAACCAAGCGTCCCTGTCGTGGCACCTGGGCAATGGTTCAAGGAAGGGACTGCCTATTGGGGTGAAATACGGTGGGATCCTCGGATCCCGGGGCGCTACGGTAGCTGTGAAGGCTCACTAGGAACCCTGAAAACACGACGGAAAAAGGGGCTCTGGTGAATTGTCCTCCACAGTGGATCAGGCGGAAGAGGTAGAATCCATCGGGACATCCAACAACTGGGAAAGCCGAAGAAGGCTGCAGCAGATCTTCGAACTCCAATTGTCGGGGACTCCCTGCCATTGAACCTGGTCGAAGAGCTGTCCAAGACCGTGTGTTTGTTGGCGTGCAACGCCATCCCCACGTTAAACGAATTCACGCACAGGGGTCTCCAAATCAAATCAGAATCGGATTGGGGCATTGGTTGTAGACTATTAAATCATTCGATTCATATTTTTATTAATAATGCAATGTTGATTTTACATAGGGAACAAGTGATCTTAAAATTTTCTTGAAATTCTAAACTGAATCTTTCAGCGGATAGAAATTTATAAAAACAAAATGCTTTTATGCTTTTGTAGTTTAATTCCTATATTCTCTGGAGTCACGTTTGTCAGATTCTTTGACACAGATGAATCTATTCATTCCGTCTCCATGCACCCTCTCCTCAGGCCAAGCAGCCCCCGCCAGTCACCTAATCCGGGTGGAGGGGAACAACTTGTGTCAGTATGTGGATGATCCGGTCACAGGCCGGCAGAGTGTCTTCGTGCCGTACGAGGCTCCACAGGTCGGTGGTCAAACCATTATATAGTCTGGACATATGGCTTAAAAGTGCAACTCCTTCATACCTCTTCACATGCAAAATAACATCTCCAAACCTAAATTTTCAGCACCAAGGTTTTGCTGTATGCTTGCATGTCCTTATTTAATGTAACTTTTCTGGTTTCTTCTTTTAAATGCTCATTGGACTACATTTCTATTAGCACATTTCCATCTGATGCAGATTCAGTTCAGTTCATACAGCGCCAAATCGTAACATAAGTCACCTCAAAGTGCTATATATGAGTGACATGTTGCAGCTAAACCATATGTAAATCACTGCTCACAATGGCGAGATAACTAAAGAGACAACAATGAGGTGCAGATAAGAGTCCCAGAGAAACGGACTGCATTACTGAGTCATACGTGTGTGTTGATGCCACATCAGTCATTGAGGTAGGAGATTTCCCAGAGTCCACTCTAAACCAGCTGGACGTCCAATTTCTCGTCAAGATGTTTTGCCACTCAGCAAAGTGGGTTCTTTAGATCTAAAAGTTCCAACATGGACTGCACACATGTCGATGCAGGGTCTCAGTCGTTCAGACATGCGATATCCAGGAGTTCACGCCACATCTGCTTGACGTCCTGTTTGTTTTCAAGATGTTCTGCCACTCATTAAAGTGACCTCTTCATTTCTAAAAAGTTCCTACAGATTCGGTGTGTATTTCAGTGCAGGATCATTGTCATTAAAATAAGAGATATTCAAGAATTCACTCCACACCAGCTGAACCTCATATATGTCAACGGACGTCTGCCACTCAGTGAAGTGACCTCCTAAGTCCTTAGAAAGTCCTGTGTAGTCCAAGTGTATGTAGATGCAGGATTTCAGTCATCTGGACAGGAGACATCCAGAAGATCATTCCACACCAACACCTCCAGTTGTAAAGTCATCTCGTCACACAC
>OMMV01071425.1:1770-13708 GCA_900302635.1 Chatrabus melanurus
CACACACTCACACACAGACAGACAGACACACACACTCACACACAGACAGACACACACACACACACACACTCACACACACACACACACACACACACACACACACACACACACACACACACACACACACACACACACACACACACACACTCACACACAGAGCACAGTTAAGGTGGTGTAATAAACTCTCTTGATTTCAGGGTCTGTTGATGCCAACAATGCTTCACACTGATAGTTTTCAACGTGAATTTAAACAATATCTACAATTAGCTGCCTGTCACATGCACACAATGCATACACACATGCACATGAAAGAAAGAAAGAAAGAAAGGATGGAAATGAAGAGGAGTTCAAAAACAGTTATACCTATGTGGAAAAAATGAAAGTGGGGCTGTAGGGAGCATGGGACAGATAAAAGGAGCAGAAAAAGACATGGGAGAGAAAGATGTGAGAGGAAAAGAGTGAGAGAGACAGAAGCAGAGAGGAGGAACGGGAGAAATGATAACTAGTTTGGAACGTGGCCATAATCCTGCAGTACCAGACCCAACGGTAAACCACAGAGGCCGCCTTGTCTCTGTCCCCTCCTCTGGTAGACAGACAAACGGTTGGATTCATGTTAGAACTAAAAGGCTTTGTTTTCCACAGATAGAGCTTTGAAAACAACAACAATATACCAATAAATACCAACAATAACACCAAGGATGGAAAGCTTCATATCAGCAAAATCCAGAGGTTGGAATTAACGAACGAAAAACAAAAGGAGAGGAAATGAAACTAAATGAAATAGCATTCTGCTAACAGCTAAAAAGAAAAAAAAAAATCTCCTTCAACATAACCCATTAGGAAAAGCCAAGAAACAGAGAACAAAGACAACAGACCAGAGACGTCAGCTTATGAAAAACAAGTACAAAAAAAAGCAGAAGAGAGGAGAAGAAAATAAAGGAGAGAAGACAGAATGGAAAACCAGAAAAGGATGATAGGAGTTGCACCTAAATCCCTGTTAATCTGTCCAATTAGTCCTGGTAATCCTCCCACTGTTGCAAGGAAGACAAATGGAGCTTATTTCATTCATTTTGTCGCTAACGCTCACTTTCTCTGCACAAGGCTCTTCCTGGGCCAGATTTCAGGAAGGAAGCTTCAAATTTGAGCGGTCCTGCTTATCTTAATCCTAATTCACCTCATACAAGTGATTCATTTTAAGATCACCCTGCAGGACTACGAGCATATTTTTACTGGAAATATAATTCTGTAGTGGGATTTATCTGAGGTCAAGATGGCCAAAAAGAAAATCTACCATATTGTGGTACAGTACACTGTATCCAGGATTCAACATAGCAATATGTGCACAAGAAGAAGTCCTATTTGGGCCCTGAGGCCCACTGATTCTGCAACATGAAGCAGTAAGAGGCTACAACTCCTCCTGGAGAGGACACCAGTCCATTGGAGGTTACTTCTGAAGCCAAGGCTCGTACCCATTTACAGCTGGGTCCAAGGACACAGACAGGTAGTGCGACTCGGAACTGAACCCTGGTCTTAATATTAGCAGGCCAGCTCCTATCTCACTGAGCTACCTGCTCTAAACTAGTGGGATCATGAGTTAATTTGTCGTGAATCTTGACGCTGGTCGTGGGGTAAGTTGGGGTCCAAGTTGGCCATGAACAACTTTGAAATGTTGACAAATTTGTCACCGTGTTACTGCTGTTGTTTAGCGAAAATGAGGTCAGTTACTCGCACAATGGACTCCTGATGGTCGTATGCTTCCCAACCAATGCTCCCATCATGTTGCAGGAAGTTTCACCAGGCTGATAACTTGTCTCTGACTAGCAACCACACACACACACACACACACACAGCGCGCTGCATGATGTGCTGTTCGTTAACAAGCACTGAACATTAAAAGGGAAGTAACAGACTGTCTGACGTTATAGTGATTTTAACTCGTCAACTTTTAGAAATATTATAGAGATGATTCACATATGAAGAAGACACCAAATCAGTTTTACTATTTATATGGTGAATAATATGGGTGCAAAATAGGTCATAAAGGCGTGATATTCATTTTCTTAATTATTAATGGCCATATTTTGAGTATAACATTAAATAAACCATTCAGAGTGTAACTTTTCAGCCCCTTTAATTAAGAGCCGGAGTGCACCAGGAACCATGGATTAACAAAGCGAACTCCAGTGAGATGTTTTCTGGCGAGTTAATGAATCTGCACCAACACGTTAAGAGTGCACCAGCGGACAGCAGCCACCAAAGTTCCCTGAGGTGAAGCAGTGACACATTAAGGTGACGTTTTGTATTTTTCCCCATTTGTGTTTACTTAAATTTTGTTTGATGGTTGCTTTCAATTCAGTTTCATTATGTATACAAGTAGAATGTACCTGCGTCATGAACCAGCTTATGTAAGATGCACCTGATTATTAAGCTGTTTAAAAACCAGAACAAGTCTGTGCTGGCCTTTTGGTCGTCCATGGCAGAGTTGCTTTTATCTTCTTACAATTGCATTCCACCAGCACTACGTCTGACCACACCTCATTTTAAGACCCATGAGCGCACAAATGACTGCAATTCTACCAACCATTTACACAACATGGGCGCTGGGTGTGAAAATGAGAATGGCGTTGGATATACACTAGGAATGATACTTGCATTGATGTGTTTGTGCAGGGTGTAAGTAGGGTCTGTTAATTTATTCAAGGACATGTGCCTAAGTGCACATTTTCTGTTATCCCTCAGACTACTCACAGGAGTGCATCCATGCATATAAACATTCCAAGGTCCTAAAGAGCCTATCATCCATCCATCCATTTTCTAAACCCGCTTATTCTCCAGTATTAAAGACCACGGGGGGGGCTATCCCAGTGGTCATTGGCCGAGAGGTGGGGTACAAACTGGACAGGTTGCCAGTCTATCGCAGGGCCAACACACAAAGACAGACAAACACATTCATACTACCACTCAGACCGACGGTCAATTTAAAGTCACCAATTCACCTAATCTGCATGTCTTTGAAAGTAGCAGAAAGCCAACGCACCCGGAGGGCACCCACGCAAACACGGGGAGAACATGCAAACTCCACGCAGAAAGGAAGGTCTGAATTTTCCACAATGGCAACACATCACCATCTGTGGACATGTTAAAGAGAAGATGTGCTGTACATGTCCTGAGGCCCAAAGGGCCGGTGCTTCTCCCAGTATACTGTAGCATGAAGTGGATGAGAGTCTACAGTTCCCCATAGATGGAACACCAGTCCATCACAGGTTACTTCCCAAGCCGAAGGCTGGTACTCATTTACAGCTGGGTGGACTGGGATGATACAGATGAAGTGTCTTGTCCAAGGACACAGACAGGTCACCTGAAGCACCCACCTGGAACTGAGCTCTAGTCTATATAATGGTGGTCCATAGAGCCACCTGCTCGGGTGCCTCTGTGGTGAAGAGACAGCAAAGAATAAAGCATCACCACGAATCACATTTGGAAAAATTTATATCTCTTCATATGAAATTATTGTATTACATTTGACAGTGGTTTAACTGTTGAGAGAGAGAGAGAGAGAAAGAGAGCTGTGACGCTCAGTGTGTCACTGAGTTGGCTCATTTCATGTGTTGTTCAAGACTCGTACTGTCATCTAAATCCGTGGCTACAGGCGTTCATTGTGCAATATTTTCCTCTTGTTTTAATTTCATGTTTCACAGAGCTCCACTTTCTGCGGTCCGTGCACTTTCTCCTGTGGCGCACACATGATTATGCATCACATGATGTGTGTGTTCTGATCTTTCAAGTTAGTTAAATATATGAAGATCCGAAACTCGGCACCAGAATGTGATCTAACCCCAGTCCCAAACCAAGACTGACTGTCATTTTGGCCAGGTCTGGCTCCGGGACTTCCTTGGCCAGTTCATGGTCGATACTTTATAGCTGGAGTGCCCCACCATTTCTCACATCAGACACGTCCATGCTGAATTTTTCAGTATCAATTCATGACAACTCAGTGGAACTCGTGGAACACTTGTGACTACATCGTGAATAATTGAGGCTGCTGGTAGCACACTCATGTGGAGGTCTGTAACAGCGGTAGTTCCACCTTGAACACGCATGGCAACCTCTTGGCAAGCTGGTAAAGTGGTTGCGCCCTACTCGTACAATGCCAGGATTTTGGCAGCTGACAACTCGGCACCCATCTGCAATCACCGCGGCCCAATCGTGAACATGTGACCGCCCCTTAAATATTATTAATAATGATAATCACCAGCTCACTGAATGCCAAACTAAAGGTTGACAAACTCTCCAATCAATGTCCATAAAATCAGGTCTGGACATTGTCTGAAGTTTCATGCATGTACAGTAGCACACAACAGGAGACTGTCTGTGGCAGATGCATTCCCACACACAGGAAAATCTGTTTGGTTTAGGCGAGGGTTGGTGCCTGGGTGGAGTGTGCAGGAGGCAGAATATGATGCAAAAAGTATGCTGTGGAATGGCCCTTGCTGTTAGCCCCGTCACTGCCCTCCCTATCTGTACCGGAAACCAAATTTGTTAGAAGTTACTAAATCTTATTGTCTCTCCAGTTAGATGTTTTTATTGGTGTCTTTGTGTAAATGGACCTCCGTCATTCCCATTGTTTCCTTTTAGAGCCATTTGCTAGCTGTAAATGCTCCGGACAATGACCTGGACTATTCAACAATGGGCTTATTTGGACTTTACATGGACGTTGTAGAAGCAGGCAGGTTTAATGTGTGGCCCAACTGATTTGGACATTTGTGTTCTCACATACACCTCCTCTGGATAATGTCTAGGCAAGTTCAGGAGTGCAGTGCATGTGTGATCATGGTTTTGCAAAGCTAAACATCAGAAACAAAGGATTGCGAAAAGGTTTTACTGCTGTTGTTGTATTTGCTTGAGCTTCAATTACAGTTTAAGTACTTCTGTTTTTATTTTTAATAAACTGCCTTTTTTGATTCTTTAAAATTGCATCTCCCCCAAATTTTTAGAACTCTGAGATTTCAGATCACGTTAGGTCTGGGTGCATGTGCTGGTGTCCTGTTGTTGCCACATCCATGACCCAAAGTAAAGTGTTTACTTTACACTCCATCCCCACCCCCTGAAAGCAGCCATCTATCTACGGGATCCAGGTGATATGTAGGTATGCCCTTGTCTTCCTCCAGTTGCTGCGGTCCACAGGATCCACTGGGTCATACTCAGCTAAACGCACCACGTGGTCGTCATGTCTAAGTGACATTCCTTCACAATGCAAGCAGTACCCTTCTCCTGGTTCTCCAAAAGTAACGGCTCATTTGACACAAAGTCAAATCCAAGGATTCTCCAGAAAGACCAAGTCCCAAAGACATTCAGTCGTTATCTTAGATCTCTGGTTACAGTAACAATCTCACAACAATACGGTAAGACCAGAAGCATCCGGACTTAAAAGACATGAACGTTTGTCCTGAAAAAGATATCAGCATCGCCATACACCTCTGCCCAGTGACCCTGAATAGAAAATAAGGACAAATGCTTTCTTGCCTAAAACCTTCCTTAATTATGAAAAAAATGGTCCAAAAAGTGGGGCGTTTTCAACATGAAAGTGACCGTGAAAAAATATGCAAATATCAGTGTACCAGCAAAATATGTCATAAAACACACATATATGTAACACACAGCACCACTGCACAGTCAGACTGTAAAACATGCAGAGCAAACAGCGCTGTCTTTAATTCTCTTGGGCTACGTCAAGGGTTTGACCCTTAAAGCATGTCAGTGCTGACTACGTGTAGGTCTGTCTGTGTGCACTTTCAAATACTCACAGAAGCACATGTGTGTGATTCTTACAATATCTGAGCTCGCGCAACCGTGGAAATGTGCATTTTGAAATTCCATTCTTCCATTAATCCAAGTAATGCTGAGTTGTGCAACATACAAGAAATACTTTGACTCTCCTGAACTGTGTGTTGGTGTGTTTGCCGTTTCCACGTATCTGTATGACAGGACGTTCGCTGCAGTTTGTGTGTGCGTGTGCACGTTTGTCTCCATCTCAACGCCTTTTGGTGTGTCTGTTTTTTTGTACGTGTGTGCGCCTGTGTGTGCAGCCTGCCATGACCAAGAGGTTTTCAGCAGAAAATTCAGTATTTGGATTAAAAGCTACTTCATCACCTTCTGTCTCTCACACACACACACACACACACACACACACACTAACTCTTCACTTCAAGTTGATTATTTTTCACCCCTCAGACAAGAGCAATAAATCACCAGAGAAATAAAATCGAGAAGAGCGGGAGAGAACGAGGTGCAAAGGGAGCAAAAAGTCGACGCACCAAGAGAGAGGAGGAATAAAAAGTGTGGAGGAACAGATAAAAAGAGAAGGATTAAATTGTGCTGTTATTATGTCCATTGTTCTGTCACGTCTAAGTGTAATGCTTACTTCATATTGTATTAACTTTATTGCTTTTAATTAACAAATATATTCTGCAGCAGCGTACATGGCCATCTCCTTGTGTGTGTTGTGTGAAAATGTGTGTGTGTGCGCGTCTGAACTAAATATTCAGTAAACTACAGGTGGTGGGATCAGACAAACCTAACCAAACAGGAAAAGCAAAGGAATCATTACCATTTAAATAACATTTCTGCCTCTGTGTGTGTCTGCCTCTCTCTCAACAAACATGAACACACACCTCGACAAAAGAATGCGCATGGATATGTGTGTGTGTGTGTGTGTGCAAGCAGACATTTGCATGTGAATTACATCAGTAAGACGGGATGCAGCAAGAAAGGTGGTAAGTTATTATTACAATAGTCAGTCAGAAGCATATTTCGCTAAGAAGTCTGTACTTTTCTTACCTTTGGGCTGTATATATTTGCATATTTACAGTAAAATTCATTTAAAAGAGAGGATCAAATTTACAGTATATAAACAAGGTAAATGTTTATGTACATAGTTTTGTGTAAATAAGACAATGTTTGCATGCTTTCAGTGTGTTCAACACAAGAACGAAGATCATTCCCTGTGGCGGTAACAGCGGAGGGCTGGTACAGCAAAAACGTAGATGAGTGGGTGGGTGAGTGAGTTAGTCCACCCCAGCCAGATTGTGCAGGCAATAACTCATAAACAATAAATGCTATCACACTGCGACTCACCAACATAAAAGAGCAGATAATGAGGGTAAATTGTTGAGACGATGTTTCACTTTTACGCACCAGATTGATCAAAAAAGCAACTTTGTTTTGCCTATGTAATATCCCACAGACACGTCTGCCACCTGATGGATGCTTAGTGGCTGGATTATGGTCAATTAGAAACAGCTGCGGTTAAACTTACATGTAGTTTGTCTGCCACCTGCTGAATACTGGGCACCTCATGTGCTTGTCAGTATGCACCGCCCACCGGCGCCCACCTTTACATTAGTGTCAGCTTGCAAATGAATTTTTTTTTTTTTAATTTGCACTGAACCTGAATCAGTTATATGTTTTATGAGTGCCCCTTTTCAAAAATATTTGGACAGAGGTTTAGAAGTTTTTCTGCAAAGAAACGGGTCAGACAGTAGCAATGAACTACAAAGATGTTTATTTGCTCACCCAGTGCCCATGTTGTGTAAACAGCATTGTTATGTGGCAAAACTTATCATTTTTAAGGCAAGTTTTCCAAATCGTCTTCTTTTTTTCTTTAATTGTTATTATTTAGTTTTAGCGCATTTTCCAGCCTTTATTTTCAAGGATAGTGAGCGATAAACAGAAAATGTGGAAAAGAGATTCAATTCAATTCAGTTCAGCTTATTTATACAGCGTCAAATCACAACATAAGTCATCTCAAGGAGTCACACACGAGAAAGGTCTGAACCGTATCCACCCATGAACAAGGACACTGGCGTAAGTGTCCACTGATTACAGGAAGAAACCTCAAGCAGACCAGACTCAGCTGGGTGACCATCTGCTTTGGCCATACGACCAAATAGAACAAAAGCACGACACAGAATTGTCTGAACATACACTGTCAGAAATGTTGGAGCTGAGAAACCATATATAGTCCAGTGTTCACAATGATGGATGGCAGGTCCACAATTTGTAGTTTTCTTGAACAAGGGCACCATTCAGAAGTAATCCGCAAGTCCACCAAACCTATTTTCCTTTGGTTTCTTTTGTGTGTGTGTGTACATGTGAGAAAGTGAGAGAGATCAACATATGACTTGCAGCAAGTTAGGGTGTACTCACACCAGGCCCGGTTGCCTTGTACTGTGCCTAAGCATGACTGTCCCCCCTCCTGACTGCCTGTGAGCACAGACCAGCGGGGCAGACAAAGAGCGCTCTCCCACACACCACAATAATGGAGTATACCACTTAAAGATTACTGAGTTTAGCCCCATTCGGATTAGATTAGTTTTATATAGGGAGGTGGGGTAATGCGAGGGATAACAAAGCTCAATATAAATGACAGAGATGGGAGTGGCTCCTCAATAGGGCTCAACAGGGCTGACAGACTGCCATCACTCCTTAGACTGCTTTTTCTTTGTTCTCGGTTCTGTGACGGAATGGATTCGTCACTACAGTCACTTTTTATTGTCCAGCTTCAGGTTTTCTGTCGGCTTCACTTTTTTTCCGCCTTTGGCTGTTTGAGCTCTGCGCAGCGGTGAGCGCTCCTTGTGCCCAAAACACAGCAGGTGC
The DNA here is from genome assembly GCA_900302635.1 of Chatrabus melanurus. NCBI lineage: Eukaryota > Metazoa > Chordata > Actinopteri > Batrachoidiformes > Batrachoididae > Chatrabus > Chatrabus melanurus. The sequence continues at coordinate 10,426 of OMMV01071425.1, forward strand.
TCTGACTACCTCTCATACAAGCACTAAACAAACGTGTCCCATCCCACTAACTTCAGATTTGATGTTTTTTATCCGCACACCGAGCTGTGGTCTTCGTAGTACGCGTTTTGCACGCACCACAGCAGGTGATCCAAAGGTGCAGAGTGTGTTTTCTAAATGCATCTTTACATGCCTCCATACTTCAGATAAACGGTGGAAATTCCTTTGCACAGGATATCATCAATAACTTTGAATGGCATATATGATTTATATGACTGTGAAAACAAACCACTAGACAAAATCATTTTGCTATGATAAATGAGCTTTTCCTCTTTTAATTTCTAATTTATTAATATTTTATTGATTTAATTATTTATATTCGCCATTATAGTGATACATAAACCACAAATGCTGACATCAGCAGGGATTACACAACTATTAGAAATATACTAAAAATGCTGACATCAAGTCAAGTGCTGAGCTATTGGAGATAGGTCAAATCCGTTGACATCTTACTGAATCAGCATTCTCCCAGCTACATTTTGGTAGTGGTTGGACATTTCTATCTCTATTCGATACCTTACAACAGCGTCTTACATACCAGCACCTGAAATTTTTGCATTTTGATCCACTGGATCCAGAAAACTTTCCGGATATGGATAGAACTTTACCTGCTTACAGCTATTACCATCTTTCATAAGCATGACAAGATTCATCCGGATCTTTTGAGATGTCGCTGAGATGTACACATTTGAACATGTTAAATGGAATTTCCAATGTTAAATTTAAATTGCTGCCAAATCCTTTAACCAAATCAGATCTGGATGAAACTTGGTCTGAGAGTTGAGGGTCTGATCCTATATATACATACCAAATTTCATTCAAATCCAATGAGTTTCAACAGAGACATGATTTTTTTTACATTTTTGCCCATTATAAGAGATAGGGATTTTTTGAATTTTTGATAATGTTTTGTGATGTCATCAGTGCCTAGATTCTCACCAAAATTTAATGAGAACATCCTCATATGATCACTTACCCATCATAAAGAATTCATGTTGATCTCTTAAAAACTGTAGACAGGAAACTGTTCACAGTCAAACAAATAAACAAACCAACAAACCCACGCCAATGAAAGCATAACTTCCTTGATGGAGGTAACAATTCTTAAATGGAACAGTCACGTCAGCGATGTGATGTCTGAAATCCGTGCTCTGGCATGGTTATCGCTCACACTGATACATACCACGTCCGAGTCCAACTGAACCATGACCGAGACCTCCTCTTCATGTTGGCCCAGGAATGGTTAAGCGTGCCGTGTAGCACTGACACGAATCAAACGTGTTCAGATATGGTACAGATAGTCTAGTGTGAGTACGCCCTTAATACCTTTACTGAACCTACACCAACAAAGAGAATATAAAATTCTCTTCCTGACTGACAGGGATTGGCAGGATTAACACACTGTAAAAACATTCACCCACTTAGATGCCACATGAGTGAAGGCTGATGTGGTGCTAACCCCACAGGGACATGGACCAGCAGGAAACGTGCCCAATACCTGACATCTGAACAACTTTACGACTTTCTCTCTGTCAAAAAAAAAAACATGCACAGGATGACTTCACTTGTGCCCCGTGGTTATGAGTTTTCATCTTTCTTTAATTTAAATTCTCCAGTTTCATCTTCATCTCTCCTCTTGCTTTTGGAGCCTTATTGTTTTTCATCATCTCACCATCGCTTCTGTATTCCGGCTCTCATTGCTTTTCTTTCTGTCTCTGTCTGCCACATCAGCCAGTTCTCGCTCTGTCTCGCTCCCTTAGGCTAACTGTGTTTATATTTCACTCGTTTATTTCTACAAATGTCAGACAGTGTTTCTGCCCTCTGTCTATTGATACAAAGACGGGGTGGGGAGAAGGGGTACAGGCAGAGAGAGGAGGAGAAAGCGTGACATGGAGGGAGAAAGCGAGAAAGAAAAAGCATCACAAAACAGGTTGAAGTGAAAGAGAGCAAGACGGAGAGAAAGAGAAAGCAGGATAAAGTGTGAGAAAGGCAGAGAGCCTTGGGTATTTTAATTGCTTTCTCTCAGATCACTGACTCAGACTCTCTCTTCCTTCAATTACTCAAATACAGATTACAAAAGATCAACAAAAAGGCAGACAGGTGAAAAAAAATGACTGCAAGAATGTATAACAAACTCAGTCATCTTCACTCAGGTTATCCACCTCTTAATTTGCTGAATCTACACTTTTATCTTCATGTCTTTTAGATCACTGTTAATGATCTGCCTGCACGGGCTCCAGTAGTGTCAAGTAAAATGCATGAGGATCATTTTTATTTTAACGGGTCTATTGTTTTAGTTTCCCCTGTTGAAGATATTCCACCAACAATCATCAACGGATAAGAAGTGACAACCATCACAACATGGCCTACCAGCACATTTGGTCCGGGTGATGAGTGGTGGTCCAGACTTGCCCGTCCCGCCCTCTCCTGGTCTGGTGAGTAAGACTCTTATCTCATACTCTGTGTCTGGGTCAAGATGCCATAACTTATAGTTGGGCGAGTTTACGGCATGAGTCTCTGTCCAGCTGCCTGACGTCATGCGGTACTCAACCTGCAGGAAACAATAAAACATTACATGCTCATCAAATTCCAACACACTGTTCTTCGTGTGAAACGTCTGAAGTAATATATTTCTGTTACTGCTGTTATGTGTATGGGTATGGTCATTTGTCGGAGTGAGGTTTAACATTTGGGTCAGGCCAGTGGTGGAGGCCATGAGAGGACGACAGCTTAGCCCTAAACCTGGGAAACAAACTGAGTGTAAAATTCCATTTTTAAAATAAATAATTTTGCCAACATTTTTGAGTATATGTTTGAAATAGTGTACTAACTTGTAATATAACAATAATAATAATAAAAATCATATTTTGAAAAAATAGCTACAGCAGGAAGTAGCACAGTGGCTTAGTGGTTAGCACTGTTGCCTCACTGCGAGAAGTTCCCAGATTTACTTCTGACATGCTCTTTTCTGTGTGGAGTTTGAGTGGGTTCGCTCCGGATGTTCCGGCTTCCTCCCACTTCCAAAGACGTGCAGATTAAGTGAATTGGCAACTTTAAATTGACCGTAGGTGTGAATGAGCGTGTGAATGTGTTTGTCTATATGTATTGGCCCTGCGATAGACTTATATCACACCTCTCATACAATGACTACTGGGATAGGCTCCACCCCCCCCCCCCAACATCATGACCCTTAACTGGAACAAGCAGATTTAGAAAATTGATGAATGGATTTACAGCAGGG
>OMMV01071447.1:0-14836 GCA_900302635.1 Chatrabus melanurus
ATTCCTCACAGCTAGAAGGTCCCAGGGTCGCTTCCTACCTGGTCCTTTCTGTGTTTAGTTTGCATGTTCTCCCTGTGTTTGTGTGGGTTCCCTCCGGGTGCTCTGGCTTCCTCCCACTTCCAAAGACATGCAGATTAGGTGAACTGGTGACTCTACATTGACCGTAGGTGTGAATGTGTTTGTCTGTCTATATGTGGCCCTGCGATGGACTGGCGGCCTGTCCAGGGTGTACCCCGCCTCTCGCCCAATGACTGCTGGGATAGGCTCCAGCACCCTCCGTGACCCTTAATTGGAGTAAGCGGGTGTAGAAAATGAAAGAATGAATGAATGAATTGAAGGGTAAAAAAATAGTTATAATATATAATTATAATAATTTTTGTCCCTTGCCACCCTGTTTTATGGTATCTAATGCTAGCAATGGTAGCTAAGCAGAAGAATTGTATAGCACTACCAACAGTTCTGGGGTGACGAAGGTCTGGCCCAGTGCAATACGCAGAGGCCAAAACTGCAATAATGTGGGTACACCTTTAGGCTGAACCTGCTGCATGCCTCCTGTTTGCCTTGTTTGCGTGATCACACACACTGACAGTCTCACACAGCATCAACTTCTTTCTTTTCCTGGACTCAGATACCGCTTTCTTCTCCTCCAAAGTTTCAACGAGGTGCACTCAAGTTCCTGATGCTTCACTCTCCGTGTCGTTAACATGCGATTTTCCCACCTAGTCAATGAGATGAGAGGGACTAGCTCTGTTGCGTGGACATACAGTGTGTTACTGCGTACTGAGGGATTTGTTTTTGTGTTTGTGAAATGCTGTGTTCAGCGTTGAGCAGACAAATAAATAGCTGCCTTTTGTTGCAGCTGCGTCTGTGCTCCGCGCACATATATCATACACACATATATGGAGACACACACACCCACAGGCCCACAAATATATACATCAACATGACAGAGCGTAAACACCCCATTTGCTGTACCAGGTGCAAATTTAATTTGGGGGGATCTTGCTCTACATATGAATAAGGGTCATTTTGAAAATTGATACATTGATCCATTTTCTTATTTTCACTCTCTTTTCTAACCCATGGGAAACTCAATTTGAAAAAGACCAACAACTATAAAATTGAGCTGTGTGCATGCTTTCACCTTTGCTTCATTCAAGTGAAGGTTCTTCACAATGTATTTTTTTCTTTTATTGCCATTTTTAAGGAAATCCTCACTTCACAATGTATTTTTTTCTTTTATTGCCATTTTTAAGGAAATCCTCACATTATCAATATATTCAATATTTTTTTCAGCTGTCTACCTGAAATATTTATTCCCAAGATGAAAAAAACATTACAATACACCATTCACTACAATACACAAATAGAATGACATCTATTTGAAAACAAAATCCAATCTATATTTTACTGTATACAGTGTAACAAGATGTATTCTGTAAATTATTCATTTTCACAGTCAAAAATGAGACGTTTCAAATGGCCATTAAGGATGCATGATTTATCTCATTTTACTATTTATTTTGTAAGACTTTTCAAATAATCATGTGTTGATTATTTCTTTTTTTAAATGATGTATGGTACTTTGCTAGATGATATTTCCTTATACGAGATGTTTCATGTCAGCAAACAGTCCATAAACAAAATATTTAACTGGAATGCTTTTTGGAGCAAATTACAATATCTAACAGAAGTGTGCATGCACCTGTGCAATATCACTTTAATGTCAAATGATTCAAAATTTTGTCACCTCTCAATAATTGCGTTATATCTAAGGTGACAGAGTGTTTCAAATACTGACCAGCGACAAGAGCAGTCTGGCTTCACAACCGCATCCGAGCTCTGCGATTGCTCAATGAACACAAGCGGGAATACTGGCAGTGCTTCTTTGCAGCCTATATTGATTTTTTCAAAGCCTTTGATTCCGTGATCAGGCTGCTCTGTGGGACACCCTGCGAAGTTGCGGGATCCCCAATAAATTGCTGGACATCATAACCAGCCTATACGCAGGTACTGTGAGAGCTGTATGGAGTCCAGCAACTTGGATGCCTTTGTCAGTGAGGAAAGGTTTACTGACATTTTCTTTGTGGACAATGCTGTGATCTTTGTGGAATCAATGCATGCCCTGATTCCAGCACTTGAGAAGCTGAGTGATGACTCCACTGGTTTGTGATTGTCCTGGACCAAGAGATCCAGGTTTTCAAGGTCTTACTGGACTCATCCATCAGAAGTGTATCTGTTTGTGGTGAAAGTTGTTGAAAGATTCACTTACTGCAGCAGTAACATTCATGTCTCTGGGACATTGGCTTTTGAGATTCAGAGATGTTTGTGAAGAGCTTCTGGAGTCATGACGTCACTGAGCAAAGGTTTTTGTTGATGCTAGTACCTTTGCAGGAGAACAAAGAATGAAGTATTTAGGGTCCTGGTGCCTCCGGTCTTAATGTATGGTTGTGAGACCTGTGCAGTAATCAGTGAAGTAAGGCGATGACTGTACGCATTTGGTACGAGGTCTCTTCGGAGGATCCTTGGATACCGCTGGAATGACTTTGTGTCAAATGAACGGTGACTTAGGGAGACTCAGATGAGGTACAGTACTTGTGAGGGAATGTCACCTACAACATTATGGCCATGTGGTGCGTTTGTCTGAGCATGAACCAGTGCAGGTTATGGTTGGCAACCATTCAGGCAGGCAACTGGTCCTTCCCCACCTTCCAAAAGTAGCCAACTTCCTGCTGTAGACAGGTGATAAATGGACATCCCCTTGGTGTGGTGGCTGCAGCAATTTGCGGCACCAGCTGCTGGATCTGATTTGATATCATCTCTGGTCAAATCTTTCAGACAATACTGAGTAAACAAACACATTTAAGAACATCACAGAGTGTCCTTCATGCTGCTCTTCTGGCTTGAAGGAGACCCACGTAGATGATAATGTAGGTAGCTGCTTCAGTTCTCATCAAAACTAATTGTGGCTGTCAGATGCTCATGGGAGGACGCTGAAGATAAAGAGGTAAGGGTGACGTGGGGTGGACGACACAGAGTACAGTTTGTGTGTGTGTGTGTGTGTGTGTGTGTGTGTGTGTGTTAGAGGGGAGATTTCAGTTTCTGAAGTTTACCCCTTCGGGCAAGATGTGCCTCAAATTAGCTTTGTCGCTCTGGGAGACAGCAAGGGTGAGAGAGAGAGAGAGTGTTTGAAGCTGCAAGAAGTGTGAGTGACAGAGCGGTCACAGTAAACCAAGTCAGAATGGACTTGTTCCTGTAGATGTTCTCTTAAACAGACGACCTGCTGCGTGAATGCACACAGGCATAAATATTGTTTGTCTCTGTCCCAGATAACAAAACAGCTGCCAGAGACCCACTGTTTATTGCTTTTTGTCCATTATACAGTGAGGCGGAGCTGAGAAAATGAGCGAGAGGTAAATGAAAGGAAAGAAAGAACCCGGGCCACCCACCAATATGTAGCAGCTAATTTCTGGAGCAAAGCAATTAAAAGGCCTGACTATATTATGAGAACTTCCCCTCTGGCAATAGCTGTCTGTCCATTTTTAATGAGGTCATAATGATGCGTCAGCTGAAGACCGAAAGGTCGCTGAGGCGGCGCCTAAATGTGGCGAGAGAGAATGAGGGAGTGGGACAATAAGGCGATCACTGCAGGTGAAATATTTAGCAAAATGCAAGAATAAGACTGAAAGAAGCATAAATAAATGCTCATCATTTTGCTTTTTTAAATTTAACATAGGTAAGGTGCCTGTTTCAGGTATTTTTCTAGGCAGAAATAATACACTGAACAGCAGAAATTATGCATATAATTGGTGCAGACATTCAGGGGCAGAATTGAAAGATAGATAGAGATCAGAAATTTGAACATGAAAGGCTTTGGCAGGCGCATGCAATCTGGGAGCCAGCAACATTCTGTATGCATTTCCACCATACATATGCTCATATTGACAGATTTACTCCTTTACAACATAGCTGCTTTGATGATGGCACGTCTGATGAATTGTGGTTAAACAGACAGAATGTGCTGATTTCCAAACCAAAGCCGCCATCTCCATAACGCCGTAAATGGCCAGCTGGATTCAGATGGCAGACTACAAGAGAGACAAGACCACGGACTGCAAATATAAACGTTGGCACGCTGCCTTCCACGTGCACGCACACAGGCATACGCGCAAACAGCTTGTGCCAACTTTGGCCGTGCTCCCCACGGCCTCCAAGACCTAATGAGTGAGATCGTGTGGAAGGCCCCGGTCTGTGTGTGTCTGTGTGTGTCTGTGCACAGCTGGTGGTCTGTGTCATAACTCAACCATCCCGACTGCCGCTACCCAACCGCACATGCACAATCGAGCCAACTGGCCAACACACATGTTCCCATGTGATACACGCAAAGACAGTTTGTCTCGTAAAAGACACATTCCTTGGGAGATGTCAGTTATCAAAAAAAGGGGATGAAGAGAAGATGAAATTACGAGGGAAAAGCAGAAGAGGATAGATAAGGAGGGAGAAGAGAGGAAAGAATGAAAGTTGAAGTGATGAGTGCACAAAGAGGGGGAGAGGGGAAGAGTGCAGGGGGAAAAACAGAGGAGGAAAGAGCCAGACAACTGGTGGCGTCTGGTGTTGCCTCATGGGAAACTTGTAGCTAAATCTGTCCCTGTAGCGTCTGTTCTGTGTGAGCATGAGAGTGTTCGTGTGCACAAGGCTTCTGGTTGCACCCCGACTAGAAAGGAGCGATAATGGAAATACCGTGATGATCTGCCTAAGTGGTCCACTCTGTCTTCTCTTCTTTCTGGAGCGGAGGAGAGGAGAAGAGGGCAGGGACGATAGCAAGAAACCACATCTAGGCGCATAAGAGAGGGAAAGAGGGCGATGGTTGTGGTCAGCGCTCTTTTCTTGTTAAGTGCTGTACCTGTTCACTCCTTCAACCAAAGGCTCTAAATAAAAATCTTCTTTTCTGTTGTGACAATGCACCGAAGCTGTTTGCATTAAATAGGACAAATAAGGAACCATCAAAATAAACGCAATGTGAATTTTGTACGTTTCTATCAAATGTAACAAATGTAACTGATTGGAGTGGTACTCTGATACTTTCAAAAAAAAAAAAATCAAAGAGATTCACAATACAATAGATGAAAGAAATACACAAAATAAATCCTTAAGAATACAACAAACTTCTTGATTGTCTCAGTAAATTTAGTTTAAGAGGAGGTGGATCAGCTGCCAGAATTCTGCATGGACTGGGTGTTGGGTAGAGTTGTGGACTCCGGCGACTTAGGTGCCTTTGATTTTGAGAAAAAGTTTACTGACCTTGACTTTGCGGATGATGCTGTAATCTTTGTGGAGTCAACAGATAACCTAATTGCAGCACTTGAGAAGCTGAGTGATGAGTGTCTGGGTTTGCGACTGTCCTGGATCAAGACTAAAATCAATGACTTCCTGGACTCAGCCATCAGAAGTGTATCCGTATGCAGTGAAAGCGATACTTGTGTCTCTCGAACCTTCCACCTGTGACTACGAGAGATGCCTGGAAAGAGTCATGGAGTTATAAGGTCACTGGAAACAGGTGTTTGCCAATGCTGGTATCTTTGCAGGAGACCAAAGCTCCAGGTCTTTAGTGTCCTGGTGCTTCTTGTCTTATTTTGTGGTTGTGAGACTTGGATGCTAACCAATGACTTAAGGCCACAACTAGATGTCTTGGGTGCTAGATCTCTTTGGGAAAGACTTTGTGTGAAATGAGTGGTTACTTAGGGAGACTGGGAGACACAGAGGAGGCGTAGTATGTGCATTGTGCAGGAACATCAGCTACAACATTTTGGCCACGTGGCGCTCTTCTCTGGGCATGATCCAGCACATAGGTGCTTCAGTGTTGAGGACCCAGCAACTGGAAAAGGCCAAGGGCACACCCACCAAACACCTGGCTGTGGCAGACAGATGGCTAATTTTCAGAACGTGGGGATAGACTAGGGGTCTGGCTAAGTGGTTGCCACCCAGGACCCAGGGCAGTTTTATAGTGTAGTGAATGTGGCAGTGCAGCAAAGCAGGGCACCAGCATGCGGATGCCCCCCAGACCTGGATTTGGATTTCCTTAAAAATTTCCATGTTAGCTCCATGTGGTTACAACTAGAACTACAAAAACATGTTTGTTCTGGTTTGGCCAATTGGGAGCATGGATCCTTCCTGAATCCGTCAGATCCAAATTCCTTAATTTTACTTGATACAGAGGGCCCAGGTTCAGCTCAACATGTCTACATAAGGATACCTTTGGCATTCCATCGCCATGTGGATGTACTTTTGGCATCAGTATACAAACACATGCAGGGAATTATGCTTTCCACGGTTGCATCCAAAAATGGAATGTATGTCAATAAAACTATGCGAACAATAATCCTCACCCTAAATATAGAATGCTGAGCTGATATCTCTGCAGGTTAGGACGTTGGGCAACCAATATATAGACTGGGATTCAATTCCAGATCTGTGCTTCACGCTACCTGTCTGTGCCCTTGGACAAGACACTTTATCTGCATTGTTCCAGTCCACCCAGCTGTAAATGGGTACCGGCCTTGGTTGGGGAAGTAACCTGCAATGGACTGGCCTCCCATCCAGGGGGAGTTGTCAACACTCATCTGCTTCATGCTATGGTAGCTGGGGATAAGCACTGGCCCCATGGACCTCAATGCCTGTATAGACCTTACTTCTTAACTAGAGAACTACAATGAAAAAGAAAATCACTACTTCAAGCTTCATACCTTCATATGAATAGTACACTCGTGTACGTGCACTTCACCGTCGACATCTCCGCACTCCAAAATAACACTTTCTGCTCTCTCAGGAACGTCACTGCTTCAAAATGCAAACAAGACGATGAGCTGCAAAGCTAGCATTTCAGGGTGTTGTTTTGCATTTGAGGATTTATGATGGAATGCCCCTTTAATCTGGAAAAAAAAAATTTGTTTTTTATGAGGGAACTCACACGGATTCACACGTCCACATTCACACATGAGTGACAGCCACCTGCCCGCTGCCTCGGGCGGTGCTGTTCTGATCGGTCCTGGTCTAAACAAACATCACTGCCTGACACGACACACACCTTCCTGTTACCCTCCCCTTCAATCTCTCTCTCACACACACAGCCTTTCTTTTCTCTCCGTGCTCTCCTTCTTTGCTTCTTTCTAAGTAATATAACTTGTTTCATTTTCAGTTTTCAACATTTCAAAATAAACAAAATGCAAAAAATTTAAACAAACATTTTTAAAAAAGTGAATTGGCTTTTGAATCAACTGTTTATTAGTGTTTAGAGCATTATGAAAGAAATGTTTTGTTTTTGTCTGAAGAAACTGTTTAATTTAATGTTTTCAACAGTTTCAAACACTGAATCATCTTCTCAAGTGTTTCTTTTAGTATTTCAAGCGTTTTGAGAAAAAAAATCGTGAGTGAGTCATTTTCTCAACCATTTTCCTTCCGTAGAAGTTAGAGGATTTCAAAAATGTGACTCAGTTTTTGAAGCAGTTACTTTGTTTAATATTTTGAGCCTTTTAAAACAATTAATCATTTCCTGAAGTGAGTGTTTTATGTAGCGTTTCAAGCCTTTTGAATATTATCTGAAGCAATCGTTTCATGTTTTAAACATTACAAAAGGGTGAATATTTTTCTCAGTTCTTTTTGAGCATTCCAAGTATTTCAACACACTGAATAGTCTTTTCGCCAGTTGTTTCATTTATTTTGCAAGGCGAATGGTTCATTTAATGTTTCAAGTGTAAAGCATTGTGAAGCAATTTGTTTGTTTGGTTCAAAGTTTCAAAGCTACACCTATGGATATATAAAATATTTTACATTGCTCTCACACACCTGCTTTCAAGGATACGCATACAAACTCACACATGCACACACATTACATTTAGATGTGTGAGTTGTCTTATCCAATCTACCTGCCCATCAGATCTCAAACCCACATAGGAAAACCTTTTATTATGTCAACACTGAGGATGAACATGCATATTTGCACACAATAGGTGATAACCTGGGCGAACGTGAGACTTATGGCAATAGAGACCAATCTCTATTGCCATGAAGTTGCTGCCAGTCTCACGTTCAGCTTCCATGTTGCTTTCTCTGTCCTTTCATCAGAAAAAGCTCTCTACATCTACAGTATTTTGTCATCTCTCCTTCTGTCTACTGTTGATCAATAAAAAATCAATCTGTTTTATTTGTCTTCCTATCTCGTCTCCGCTCAATGCTCTCGCGTTCTCTCCTCACTCGCTCGCTTTTTCCTATGATATCATTGGTACAATGTGAAATCAATCCGTTTTGTCTCGTCCTCTGCATTTTCCTGCCTTGTGTCTTTTATCCGTCTCACTTGTTCTACTTGATGTTTACATCTTCTCTCTCCTAAAGCACTAAAGGTGTCAAACGTGTTTCACTCACAATCATTCAGCTGTGGAAGCACGCACACATACGCTGACACAGAGTGACGCCATTGCTGTCGAAAATCTATGCTGATGTGATCAGTGCAGATTGTGCTATTGACAGACAGAAATATTGCCATGAAAGACTGATTCACCTTCATCACTGTCACTGTGTGTGTGCATGTGTGTGTGTACAGACTGCCTGCCCTCCACATAAAGCCACATTTTACATTTATGTTGGCCCTGGATGAAGAGTATATGTTTGTCCCTTAATAGGGACTCGCCCGAGTGATGTCATGCAGCTCACTGTCGTGCCGGTGCTCTTATCCCATAACCAAAAGTCAGGCAATCCAGGCAATCAGGGCACGGCCAAGAAGATAAGACTCTTATCTTGTTATTGTTTTAAATAAATTTAAAAAAAGAAAAAAACACATCACAGTCGATTATGCCATATACTTCCCGAGAGTGTGCTTTTACTTTTATTTTTCCCACAGAAAAACATCGTATTACCAAGATTGGAGAAAAGTCAGGAGAAAAGTATAATCAGAGCACACTGCTAGCATGACCAGAAGTTATGCCAAAAAAAAAAAAGGTTCGCCTGCTGTTTGATCAGCAGTTTTAGCCACGCCTTAACTTCTTTCTCTGTGGTGATTAGGAGATGCAGATCATAAAACCTGGAATTCACACCAGTGGTACAAGATCTGTTGTGGCAACCCAGAATGAGCAGCCAAAAAAAAAAAAAAAAGCTCTTTGACAGTAAATCTTGACTTTTTCAGAGGTATGGATGTCTTGGTAGCTTCCCTCACTTATATCCTTTGCACATAATCATAAAGACACTTTGCAGAAGGCTTGATATAGTTTTTTTAATTTCTTGATGATTGCTTTTAACTCCACTCCAAGGGTTAGCGCACATAGCTCAGTGAGATAAGGAGTTGGTCTACCAATATGTCGACCTGGGTTCAATTCCGGGTCATGCTACCTGTCTGTGTCCTTCATCTCCATTGTCCCAGTCCACCTAGCTATAAGTGGGTACCAGCCTTGACTGGAGAAATAACCTGTGTTGGACTGGTGTCCTGTCCAGAGGCAGTTGTAGACTCTCATCTGCTTTGGGCTACGGTATCTGGGGATAGGTTTCAGGGCCTATATAGGACTTATCTCTCTGTTTGGCAGTCAGCTGTGCTCCTGGTATTTCACATTTTGTTCAATTAATTGTGTTAAAGTTTGTCATCATTGGGAACTTGTTGATCGTACTGCTTTCACGTATATGGGGTTCATGAGGACTGTGTGTGCAGTCTCACAGCAGAGAAGACTATCCTGAAAAAGTCGCAATTACATTCTCCACAACAAACAAAAGAAAAAGAAAATGATGTTGTTGGACTGTTTAGACAAAGCAAGGTATTGGAAATAAACAGGATGAAAATAATTGCGGTAGGTATTATATTAGTGAGTCGTGTCAAAGACTATGTCATAAAATTTGGCCCTACAAAATTTAACATCTTCCATAAATATGCCAATATAGTCAATTGTAAGAAGACTGGATATTACAAATATGTTTTTTCAAAGTGATTAGCTTATTATTCAGGTAGTGACCAGCTTAGCTAGCTTGCCTTCCAATGCTAATACACTAGTGCACTTGGTTAGCTTATAGCTCGGTCAAATATTCACTTTTTGAGCTTACTTGTCAGCAAATAAGATTTTCTATGTGATCATCATAAAGGTTAGACTACTACCCAGTTGGTGATTTTGCTGAATAATTTAACCTTGTAGGCTTGATGTTCGACAGTGTTGCGTGATATACGATTAGCTTTACCAGTGACAACACAATGGACTATTCTGTACATCCTCCATTGACATGGTCTCGCCTTTTTGAGCACTCATTTTATCCTTTATTTTCTCTGGCATTTCGTTTTTTTTCATATTCTAATTTCTGGTTCTGTTGACTGGGCCATTCACTCGCACAGCTGACCTTAACCTCATATTTCACAAGCTATGCATTTCTTCTTCCTTTTACTTTTTTTTTTTTTTTACCCTGCTCTTCCTGTTCTATCTTTTAGATACTGTCGACTATTATTATCTTTAATTTATGCTTTTTGTCACTTTTATCTACTTTTTATTTCTCTTTTTCTCTCCATTTCTTTCCCATGTCAGGTTAATTTTTCTTCTTTCCTTGCCTTTTTGTATTTTTCTCTTTTCATTATTACTTTCCACCGTTGCCACTTTTATCGCTCCTCCCCTCTCCTCTTCTCTCCTCTTTTCCTCTCTTGCCCATTCTTTATGATTTGAAGGCTCATTTGTTAAAAGTAGGTAAAGCAGTCTCACTCTCCCCCGATCCTTCTACTGTCTCTTTTTGTGGGCTTTGGAAATATAATTTTCAATTTTTAATTTGATTCATTTAGATTTGATCATTAATCAGTGCTGAGAGAGAGTTAATTTGGTGGAAAATAGATGAGGTAGTTAGAGAGGGCTCTTTATAAAGTCAGTCTCAGCACAGTGCTGGATCTTTTAAGCAGAAGGAATGTGAGCGTTTGTGTGTGATTAAAGACAGAAATGGAGAATGCGCCTGCATGTTGAGAGAACCTTGTATGTATGCAAGGTAAACACAAAATAAATAAATAAGAAGTTATTGTGAAAGTCTGCTCTTAAAATGATGTAGCATCTTTCACCGTTAATAAATCATTGCATTACTTTTAATGAGCAAACAAGGCTTTTGCCGTGAAAACTATCAGCCCTGAGCAGCCTCAATGCTATATTTTATGGAGAAGCTTTAAAAAAAAATGTGTTGTGACACAAAGGCACACTTCTTTACAGCACAGATCAAGTACAATTGCTATATTGCCATTGAAAATAAACTTAAAGCTAAAGCAGCTAGTTCTCCAATATCTGTTTTTTGCACCCTACTAATAACTAATTATTCAATTTTTTTCTCCTTTCAGTTTGTATTTGTATCCTTCATGCATGTGACTACACTTTCTTGTTTCCCATGTTATCATGTTCTTTTTTCCTTTTCACACTTTCTTCTTTACTTCTTTCGGACCCTGTACTGACCCATGTGGTCACCAGGCAAGCTGCTTTTCTGGGGCTGTTAGAGAATCATAGATGTGTGTAAGTCTGTGTGTGTGTGTGAAGAGTTTCTTGACCGTTTGCTGACAGGATGCCGCGTACCTGGACTGTCAGCCCTTCTGTCTCTTTTTCAAACAGAGAAAGATGCCAGTGCAGTAAACAGAGTGTTTACTAGAGCTGGGCAATAAGACTCATATCAATATTAATTCAAACTTTTACCTCGATTACAATTAATGAAGGATGATTTATTTTGTGGACTTTTTTGTGTGATGAGATATTTCTTTCTAACGAAAGGATGCACAGCTTAGATATTTATGGCTGTTTACTGAACATTTTGAAGTAAGTATTAATTTTTCCACTTATGTCAACCATTATCGCAATAAATTTAACCGAAAAAATTATATACCAGGAGCATGATTTACTGCCAAAGAGGTTGAGGGACATAGCCAAAAATCGAACATCCACAGAGCGCCATTAATTGAATTAACTCAATAAATCGATTTTGACACATTTTCGATGAATTGCCCAGCTAGTATCGTTAGGATAACTTATTTAAAGTGTGTATTTTCAACATGTATAAATGTCAACAAATACACAAACCTGTTTGCTAACACGTTTTATAGTCTACAAATCGTAAAGTCCTCTTTTACAGTGTGAATGTACTGAGAGGTTAGTCTAACTCAAACGGTCTGCGGAAACTGATTATCTGTGATATTTTCTTTTTGATGTTTAATTCCAAGATTTAGCATACCCTGTTATTCTACCACGG
Organism: Chatrabus melanurus; assembly: GCA_900302635.1. Classification (NCBI taxonomy): domain Eukaryota; kingdom Metazoa; phylum Chordata; class Actinopteri; order Batrachoidiformes; family Batrachoididae; genus Chatrabus; species Chatrabus melanurus. Next base: position 12,229 of record OMMV01071447.1, read on the forward strand.
TAAAGCACAAAAAGAAAGAAATAATTTTTAATGGCTCTGCAAAATATGAAGATTATAGTCTTAAAGAGAAAAATAGGTTAATAATTACTATTTACAATATTTACTACGTACTAAAGAACAAATGACTAAGGCAAACTGAAATAGATAGATAGATAGATAGATAGATAGATAGATAGATAGATAGATAAGACTTTATTAATCCCACATTGGGGAAATTCAATATTATTCAGTATAGTGACATTCATGTAACAATAAGGAGGATTAGCAACAACTGGGCTTTAAAAACTTTACATTTTTAGACCATGGGGTGGGGTTATGTTGTGATTTGGCGCTGAATAAATACATTGAATTGAATTGAATTGAATTTATTGTGCCAGACACATCAACCACACACAGAAAGGAGAAAATATTTTAGATAATACTAATTAATTCAGATAAATTCAGTATTAAATATTTCAGACTACTTCAGGAATACTGTGAATGAGTGCAAAATACTTAAAATCATTACCTTATTAGGCCATACAAGTTAATATAAGACAAATCAGATAATCACTTCATTTTACTTAATTAAGTTGAACTAACTCGTCACATTTTACAGTACAGGATTAAAGTTTCTGTGAGCAAATATACCACAACATTAAAACAATTAGATGCAGTGTACCATGTAGAGCAGGTAGCTCTGTGGATAAGGAGCTGGCCTGCCAATATGTAGACCAGGGTTTGAATCACACTCATGCTCCCTGTCTGTGTCCTTGGACAAGACACTTAATCTGAATTGTTTCAGTTCACCTGTAAATGGGTACCTGTCTTGGCTGGGGAAGTAACCTGTGTCAGACTGGAGTCCCATCCAGGACTACGGGATAAGCACCGGCACCATCGAGCATCAGGGCCTATGTAGAGGGTATAGAATCTACACAGTTTGATCTAATAATGATTAAAAATGCTAGCCACTATAGAAACAATAATGGTTTTATTTATGGAAATCAAAATTAAAATATACAGTAGACAGGTTCAGATTTATTCGTGTAATGTTGGTTGTTGTTTTTAAATGGGATTGTGGATATGGGAGTCTCTGGGTTCACATGCAGCCTTGTGCAGCTGCTATAGCTTAGTTCTGGTTTAGCTGAAAAGGAGAATCTTCACTGCGTAACGCTACGAGGAAGTTCCTCGTGTCTTCTCTTGATTTCACTCATTCCCCACAAGTACACTTGTACTTGTAGAGAATGAAATGAAAAGTTGAGACATGATTTTCACAGTTTTATTCTAAAAAAATTTACTTTTTGGAGTTAGGTTCTCGAGGTTTGAGAGCTACTTCATTTTTTTCCTCCCCTCGCTTCTTCTTTCCTCCTTCAGGGTAAATAACACCTCTGTCTCACTTTTCCATCTTTAAGTGGTAACCACGGTAACATCTAATCTCTTGAGAGATAGCCCTAATTAAATTAAGACTCCTTTGTGTCAATTAATTAACAAGCCACAGAGAAAGAGACAGGAGCAAAGAGACAGCGATATGGCAAAAGACAGAAGACAAGTCAAAGAGAGACTTGGTACAGAAGTGGTGTCTGCATAATTTAGTCATGTTGTAACAAAACAGGCAACTTAGGTAGCAAGCTTGACAGTAGGCATGCTTCCTTCAAATTGCGCAATTTGAAATTGTGAATTGAAAATACGCTAAATGGAAACACGTGAATTTAAAAAAAGCTTAAATATCACAAAAATGTTTTTACATTCGCATAAGGTGGTTTTTCAGGCAATTTGAAAAAGCCATATTTCACAAAACTGCAATGGAAACAATTTTCCCGCAATTATAGGTCACATGATGTACAGAAAGAGTCACATGACATTCTAAAACACATGGCTCGGTACGTGTGGATGGAGGAAGAGACTGAGATCTGTAATGCAAGCCCTCCTAATTATACAAAAGCATCCCATGTTTTAGTGTGAATTGATGATACCTGCACTGAAAAAGTTAGTCAAATTCAAACATTTTGAGGAAAAAAATTCAAGCATCAGTAATTATTATATTATTATAAACTTTGAAGATCCATAATGGATGCACTGTGGTGACCTCAAGCAAAACAGAAAAACCCAAAAGAAATTTTTAGACTTGGTAGATTATTGTTGGATAATATTAATATTTTTCACGTATATTCTTACTAGTCTGAGGACTCATTTTAAATGTTGTAAATGGGCCCAAATTTGGCCATGGTTCTTACAGCCAGATACTGTTACTTAATTGTGTTGGGACTTGAGCATGTGGGGGTTTAGTGTCTTTATCAAGGACACTTTGACATACGGGAGTGCTCAGGAATTGATCCACCAACCTTCTCATTTCAGAACAGCATGCTCCACCATCTGCACGATTTTCCAGAAGTGTGCGCTCTTTCCACAAATGCATGTAACCCATGCTACTTTCTTTTTGTTTAATGTCAACATATATATACCATCTGAGTCTACATCAGGAAACCAAAACCGACAGAAAGTAACATTTCATGAATTTCCACATTAAGAGTCTGTCTTTGTCAGACATTTTAAGTTAAAGGGAAAACATCATACAGCAGATAAAATTTAACTTAAAACAGGAACAGTAGTAGTTGTGGGTCAGTTGGTA
>OMMV01071447.1:14856-25272 GCA_900302635.1 Chatrabus melanurus
AGTTGGTAGAACATGTTTCTGACAAACTAGAAGATCATTGGGTCAATACTTGATTGCTTCTGTGTGTCATCGTGTGACATGCTTCAGATTTTTAGGACATTCGATTATTATGCTTGTTTAAGTTGATTTAACACAAATTAAACACATTTATTTTATTTAACTCAGCCACATTGTGTGTACAAGCCAGTGCATTCTGAGTACTGGTCCCAAGCCCAGGTAAATGAGAAGGATAGAAGCAAGAATGGTGCGCCGCATACATTTTGTCAAATGTCAGCCATGTGGGGTGCACAAGCCAGCGCATTCTGAGTATCACTCCCAAGCCCGGATAAATGAGTACGGTTGTGCCAGGAAGGGTATCCGGTGTAAAGTTTGTCAAAGCGAACATGCAGATTGCAAATCAGATTTCCATCATACCAGATAGGTCGAGGCCCGGGTTAAAAACAACCACCTTCGGTACTGTTGACCAGCAGGGTGCCGGCGGAAACTGTTAGTGTTGGGCAAAGAAGAAGAAGGGGTGGGAAAGATGTATGATCTGCTGTGGCGACCCCTAACGGGAGCAGCCGAAAGAAGAACCACATTAATTTTACTTAGAGAAAATAAGTTTTGATGGTTGAATAATCTGAGTTACCTGAATTTAAATGGCTTGAGGGAATCACTTAACATGTTTAAGTAGAACTAACTTTTCAGGTGTTTTACTATATGTTGTTTACAAAAGGAAAGCAAGGAAATCAGGTATTAATTCATTTTAAAACCTGACATGTAAGGATATTCCTGCACATTCCTCTTTTTAATGGTTGTTCACATTGTCATCACGCTCTTGCTTTCACCTCTTCACTCCTTTTCGTCTCTGTTTCTTTGCTTTTCTACCTTTCTGTTTTCATGTGTTTTAGTGAAAAGCAGATTTTTTTTTAACATAACATGCCGACTCACTTCTGTCTGTCATTCTTCACAGGTGTCCGTCTGGACAGGGTTCGTGGTGGCAGACAGAAGTATAAACGCCGGATAGATGCGGACAACAGTCCATACCTGAACCCCCAGCTGGCAATGCCCCCAAAGAAGCCATGTAAGCACACAGACACAAGCGGTGCTCATAATAAATTCCCTTTTTTGGAGAAACTCAGGAAGGTACCTATTCATACTGTGGACTCTGCAGACTGTTAATTCTGTATTTCTCATCTTGTTCAAGAATTCCAGAGAAAAGCACAAACAACATGCAACATAAATTGTAATCCAGCTAGAATATATACATACTGCAAAGTTTCAAAATACGTATAAATTCTGTAACTATGTACATGCAGTGTTCATTAAATAGACAGAAGCCGTTGGTTGGTTCCAGAAGTGCCAGGATCTAATTTCCATCCCTTTCTATCCTAAAGGAGACAGTTGGACAATAAAAACGTTTACGCACGCTCACAGGCAGATGTACAGAAATAGACACAGGACAGCAGTGAGAAGCCCATCTGTGTGGGAACAACTTTATCTACCTGTCTCTGCTGCAACCAGTTTGAAGCCATAACATTTTATAAGTGTAATATTTCACGACAGAAGTGTTCCTTTAGCTCTGGTTAGTAAGGTAACGTTTTGGGGGGAAAACAGAGCCACAACAAAGGCTCATGATGAAGAAGCGAGAGTCAGGTAAAGAGAGAGTGAGAGAGACAGTGAGGGAAGGAAGGCGGGGCCGACAGCCAGCACTCTAATCCGGATTAAATCCAATCTGGCAACCACATCAAACTAGAGTTAGCTGTCTAGCTAACTGTGTGCTCACACACACATGGAGGGCAGATTGACCAGTATTTAGCAGCTTGGTCCCCAAAGCCCATTTTGCTTAAAGCTGGAGCATATTCTGCTTTAGGCCAATATGCTGAATGGCTGCACGGCTGTTTCCTGCGACTTCTGCAGTACTAATCATTGAAATGATGGAATAATGAGAATGTGTGTACAGCATGTGTGTCTCTATGCAAGTGCATACAAGACACGTTTATTTATGCAATATAAAAGCTGATAAATTAGTCCAACTCAAACAGCTTGAGGAAACTAAGTAGGAAGAAGGGCATTTATTGCCATTGTACATACACACAATGAAATTTGTCCACTGCATTTAACCCATCCTAATTGCAGGCAGACACAATCCAACCTCTCGGAGCAGTGGGCAGCTACAGTCTGGTGCCCGGGACCAACTCCAGATCTCGAGAAACTGCTTTGATCAAGAGCAGAGAAAGGAAAATGACCCTAAAGTACATGTTTTGATGGTGGTAGGAAACCTGAGTGCCCGGAGAAAATCCACTTAGACACAGGGAGAACATGCAAACTCCACACAGAAAGGAACAGAGGATGGGTGGAATCAAACCCTAGACCTTCTTACTGTAAGGCAAGAGTGCTACCCACTGAGCCACTGTGCTGCCCAATTATTACCTCAACTAATTAAGTCAGGTCAGGTCAAGTCTGGGAGCATGGACTGGTGCCGCACATCACAGCATCCACCACACCAGGGAGCCACCTTGGATTCTAGATGGCAAACACCCAGGCATACAGCTGGTCCATCCCCACCTTCCAAAAGTAGCCTCTATCTGCCACAGTCAGGTGAAAATTGAGCATCCCTTTGGCAGTTTCCAGTTGCTGGAGTCCTCAACACTGAGGCACCTGCGTGCTGGATTATGCCCAGAGGAACATGTTAAATGACCAAAATGTCATAGCTGATGCTCCCTCACCATGCAAGTGATACGCATCATCTGAGTTTCCCTTAAGGCGCAGTCACACCTATGCGTTTGGGCCAATGTATATGAACGTATTTGCATTCGTTGGTGATCGGTAGCCTCCAGTAGCCTGTGCTGGCCTTCACCGGTGTTCGCTGATGAACGACGACCACGTCCAAAATTTTCAATATGTTGAAAATATTTCGGCAATTGCCAACATACCTGTGGCTTCGTTGGAGACCAGTAGAGAAAGATATTCTCCATTGCATCCAAGGTAGCCTTTGTTAGCCTTCGTTAGCATCCAGTAGCATCCAGTAGCCAAAGTTACTGGTGTGATCGTCTATGCTGGGTGCTGTTTCGCCCTGCCTGCTCAGAATCACTGGAAAGTGGTGTGTCGAACCCCTCTCCCACACACTGCCAAGTTGGCAAAGGTCCCGGTTGTTCTAATGGAGCGCTGGCTAACGCCTGCCTCTGCTGGCCCCCACTAGCTTCACGGTGTGGAATGCCATGCTGCATTTGAGGTTTGCTAACAAACTCCGGGAATGTGATTTTTACTGACATTTGGCCACCTTTCTCTCCCTTTCACCGCGTTTACCAACCGCTGAGGTAAACATCATAGTGTGACTTGGCCTTAAGTAAATGTTCGTTTGACACAAAGACATTCCAGCGGTACCCAAGGATCCTCCGAACAGACCGAGTACCAAAGACATCCAGATATCATCTTTGATCACTGGTTATGGTCCAAGTGTCACAACCATACAGTAAGATAGAAAGCATCAAGACCCGAAAGACTTGGACCTTCGTTTTCCTGCAAAGATATCAGCATCACCCAACACCTCTGTCCAGCGACCTCATGACTCCAAAAACTCTTTCCAGTTGTCTCTCGATTTCAAAGGTCGAGGATCCAGAGACATGACCATCACTGCCAAGACAATCAGCTTTGGGCCATATAGCACTAAAACCCCTATCAAAATAAGAGCAAGAAGGTTCTTTTGGTCTCACATAAAGCTACAAAAAGTAATATCTTTCTCTTACACTGTTTCTCTCAGATGCACACACATAGCCATCTATCTGTAGGCCAGACCCGATCCTTAGTGTTCTCATTGATTGTGTGAGAACAAAACAATAGCCCAGGGTTTGGAAATGGGCTTCCATTGATTCTAATTAGGGAAACATTAAATAAGATTTACCCACAGATACTGCAGTGTGGCTAGGATTGGTTGGGCACAAACAACCCTGAAGCTGCAGCTGGAGGCAAGAGGGTGCAGAAGATATGTATGCACAAGCATGTGTGCACATACGTGTGTGCGTAACAAATTCGTGGGTAGAAAGTCCTGGATCAATAATACCCAAACCTCCCTCCCAACTCTTTCACTCTGTTGCTGTTGCTCTCTCTGCTCTTCCTGTCTGTCTCTTACAATCTGTCCACGGTCCTATTTCTACCTGACTGTCCTCTCCCTTTTTTATTTTTGCCCTTTCTGGCTATAAGCTCATCCCTCTCTCTTACTGGTACTCTTCCTCTCTCTTGAAATGCCTCTGTGCTCGTCTGTCCTCTGTTATTATTCCCATGCTTGATTAGTCAGTGGATTAATTTGGAAGCAGGGTATCAGTCTGTTACTAATGGGCCATAGAGATCTCATCACCACATGTCACCATTACCAGCTGAGCTGTTTGGCTTTCAGTATTATCTTGCCCTCCTATATGCTTCAGCAAAGCGTCTTAAGGCTGTGACACAAATGACAATGATTTGGCCAACCTAGAGCCCCGTTAACCCAACCTTGGAGTATATCTAGTGTTTGAAACTATTTATTAAATAGAAGGGCACTCAGAGAGCACATAGCTCCACCAAGGTCCAACAGTGTTCTGATCTTGATCACTTCTCTTCAGTCCCTGCCTCATCTTTGTTTCTGATGCTTGACCCTGATCACACATTTTTTTAATTCTGATCTCTGATCTTTGACCTTTGAATCTTGCCAAAGAGGTTATGTTCTCATCACCATTTGCCTGTTTACAAGCATTTTTACCTTCATTTCTGCAATTAATACATTATCTTCTGGTTGGTATTGAAAAATTCTACATTACTTTATTACAATGTACTCAACATTTCTTTTAGATGTCTTTTCTAATGCATATTTCCTTTATTTTGGTTTTCTATGTCTTTCACTTCCTTGTTTCCCCCATCTTTAAAGAGTCGAAATGTCACTTGTAGATTTTCTCCATACAGCCCGGTCCTGCAGTTCTTCCAGTCCCTTTTCTGTCGTCTTCTTTTAATCCTTCCATTCACCTCCACTTTTGTCTTTCATTCTTTCTCTCCCCTTCTACTTCTATTCTTATCACTTTTTTGTGGACATGTTTCCCAAACAGCCTCAATCTACTTTCCCGCTTTTGTTATACCTCTGATTCTATCATTTCTTAATCTGTTCATTTCTGTCATCCATCTCAACATTCTCATTTCTGCGATGCCCATCTTCTGCCACTGCACTTCCTTCACTTGGCCATGTGTTAGCCCCTTACATTCATTACTGGTCTTATAGTAACGGAGCTAATTAAACTTAAAGCCAGGCATCTGAAATAGCTGCCAAAATTGTTTTTTTCTTTGTTTTTTTTCAATAAAACACATTAAAATTACATATAAGGGCAGCGTGGTGGCAAAGTGGTCAGTGCACTTGGTTCCAAAACAGAAAGTTCCTGTTTCAAGACCACCTATGTCCATTCTCCATGTAATGTGGCGCTGTGTAAGGAAGGGCATCTGGTATAAAACTTGTGCCAAATCAACCAACATATAAAGAGCATAATTTTCAAAAATATTCCATGACAAGAAAGCTTTACATCACATTAAATGCATTTGTGCCTCAATTATTTTATTTGTGAGTTTTAAATCCAAAATGGCATATAAAATGGCCACCAAACAACCATTTTCAATTAAAATGCCCCTAAAATACATCATAGCAACAAACAATACAATTAATAACACAACATCATATTTTAGTGGCCATTTTGGTTGCCATCTGGAGTTTTTATTTTTGGGAACACCCTGATTGTGTTTTGGGGTCGTCTAAGGAACCTAAAAAAGGTGGTTTGGTTTAGTTCTGGAGGGTGCAATGGGCGTTGTCCTACCTGCCCTAACTATTACCACTGTCTTATAAATCTGACCTGTAACCCCCACTTTTGTATCTTCACTCACTCCTGATAATGTCTGACAATTATTCCACTCATACTGCATCCCAATATTTTCCTGATTTTGTTATGAAATGTGTACAAATGTCTTTGCAGGCAACTTTCAAGCTCATGCCAAAATGAGGGCTTTACACATAAATTTTGAGGAAAGGCACTGCTTGATGCCAGTATCCACATACAGTAACAGCCGACATAACAGCTGTATAATCTGTGTAGTGTATATTATGCAAGATAAGGACATTTCTTACTCTCAAGACATCAAAATGTAATGCTTTGTCAGAGCCACTGCCGTCAATATTCCAATACTGATGGTATAACCGTTCACATCTTTATGTGATGCACAAGGAAATGGCTTTTTGACATTGGCAGTAAGAGTTGTCCTAGTTTTGCAAATGTGACTAAAGAAAACCGTCACCCTAACTGCAGCCAAAATATCAGTAAATTGGTGTCATGGGATTATTTCACAGAAATCCTGATGATCTACCAATACCCAACTTACACGTTGGTTTATTATCTCCAAAGGACTCTGACAAAGTGTCACGTTTTGACACCTCTGAATGAGAAGTTGTAAGACAGCTTCCTTACTTGTCTGGTATTTATGTCAGCTACTTTGACCGCATGACTGATAGGAAAACAACCACAGACATCTGCATTATCTATTACACTTCGGCATTAGTGGCAATGCAAATGAGCGTTCACATTTTTTGCACCGGATTGGTGTGGAACAACTTGTAGCCTAATATGGCAAAAATTCACCATCTCTCTGTCTCTGTGTCTTTCTCCTTGTCTGGTGGTCATGTCAGTTGCCTTTGGCTGCCTTGCAGATAACAAAATCGTCTCTCACCTCCTGGTGGCCGAGCCTGAGAAGATTTACGCCATGCCTGATCCAACAGTACCAGACAGCGACATCAAGGCCCTGACTACGCTGTGTGACCTGGCAGACAGAGAACTAGTGGTCAACATCGGCTGGGCCAAACATATCCCAGGTAAGTCAAAAAAAAAAAGATACACAGATTATTGTTGTTAACAAAAAAAAAACACTTTCATAGCCAGTTTTTTTAGACAAGCGAGGGGATGGATCAATGAACATTTCCAAGTCACTCAATATGTCTTGGACTTCATTTGCATCAGTCATCAAGAAAAACAAACAGTATGGTACTGTATGGTAAATCTGTCTGGGGTAGGCAGTTCTCAAAAACTGAGTGTGCAAGAAGAAGAGTTGTTAGGGAAGCCATCAAGACACCCAGACAACTCTGAAGGCGTTATAGGCTTCTGTGGCTGTGATTGGAGAATGGGGATAGTGCAACTTGTGTCTGTTGTATGAGCGGTTACACAGCTTCATGGTGGAGTGAAACTAAGAAGGATTTTGTTGAAAAGATGTGAAATTTCAGCTACAATTTGCCAGGTACATGTGGGAGACTTGAGCATAGATTTGAGCTGTTTCCTCATATTAAAATCCTTCTCTGTTCCACTCCACCATGAAGCGGTGTTCATTGATGCAACAGGCAATAGGTTGCACTATCCCCAGTTTCTGCAGTCACAGCCACAGAAGCCTATAATTCCTTTAGAGGTGTCATGGATATCTGGGTGGTTTCCCTCACTTGCCTCCTCGTTGCATGCTCACTCAGTTTCTGAGACTGCCTACTCCAGACAGATGGACGAACCAACTGCTTTTCCTGCCATCGGTGTGTTTCCCATAGCTTTCCCCTGAGATCGATAAAACACAGTACATAGCAAAATAAACAAATTATCCATAAAATTACCAGTAAAGACAGGAATAACAGGAAAGAAATTGTTCTGTTGTCATTTATGATATCATTGGAGCATTTAATTTTATACATGTGTGTGACATTTGTTTTCTTTGCTAATTCCCAAACAAACATAAGGCTTATACAGTATAACATAATGAAAGTGACGTGCATTTTAAGATTTTTGTCGAGGAGGAAAGAATAACCTTGCTAATGCTTCTTATATCTAGTCATTTTCATTATGCCTTTTAGAAAATGCATAAAAGGAGAAAGCATACGTGAGGAAAGAAAACAAAAGCAGGATTGAGAATGAGGAAAGCTAAGGTGTAGAAACAAGAGATCGTCGAAAGAGAGTCAGAGATGAAAACTAATCTGGTTTTGGTTTTAGTGACTGAGCCCACTGTGACTGCAGAGCGGAGAGAAGAGCGGTGTCTCAGATTAACGCAGATTAGTCCCATTGTTAACTGGTTTTAGAATAGGATCAAATATAATAGAATGTTGTCTTTGTGTTCCAGTAGTGCTGGAGGTGTATCAGTATCAGTGGAAACACCAGATTAGCCATGTTGCAATAATATGAATGGTATCGATAATGGGGTCTGCAAATAAATGTATTGTATTATATCATTGTGGATAGATAATCACAGAGAAATAGATGGAAGCAGAGAGATGAGAGTGTGTGGCTTCTTGTTAGTGTATTGATCGATGTGCTGCCATATGGACAGTAAATAGACATACATATTGATCCAATATTCCAAGTATAGCTCTTTGAATAGTTATTTTTCTTTCCAAACAACACAGAGCCACAGTCTGGTGTTATTTCCTTTCATAGAATCTGATTGCATTTTCTTTTTTTTTTCTCAGTTCTCTGCTCGCACAAGACGCCACGTGCACCCACAATATGTTATGCTTGTGCACAAAAACTATTGCACACATACATAATGTACATTTGCCATATATTATTGCCTTCTCTATCTTTAGTTAGCCAGGTGATGTGCCAGTGTGTGTGTGTGTGTGTGTCGGACACACCAGAGTACAATTGCTTGGTGGAGGAGAGGCGATGGCGTGATTAGATGAACGAGAAAGGCAATCCGCTGCTCACAGAGGAAGATAGAACTCTTCATCTTCCAAGCGCGCGTACGTGCGGGTGATGCGCGAACCTTATGAAATCTTCAGTGTTTACAGCTCTCAACGCCAATCTAATACTCACGCACACAAACACGCAGCACACGTGCGCACACAAAGTGATCTACTGTTCACTCGGAGTGGAACGGATTGTCAGAGTGAAATACACCTCCTCAACTATCTTTATCAGCCTCTCACACTCACACACACACTCACACACACACACACACACTCAAAGTAAACAACAGAGTCTAAACTGACTCGAGTGTTCAATAGAATAGAATAAACCTGTTCACCTTTTAGCAGCTGTCTTTTTCTTTTTTCTTTTTTTTCTTTTTTACATTTTGTCATTTGTGTGTTTGTTTAAGCGTGAGTGACGATATGGGATTTTGAAAGTTTTTCCCCGTTCCTTATTTCTGCTATACATACATATTGACATATTTTTTCACACTATATGACTCAACTGTTCTTGCAAATTGTAATAAACTAAGTAAACACAAAATACAATTTCAAACTGATCTTTTTTTTAAATTGAAGGCTAAAAAACATGAAAAACATCACTAACTGTAAACAGACCATTTCCAGCAATGTAAAATAAGCTACACGATCTCCAAAAGCAGCACAATATGACACAGGTCACGTCTGGAAGCATGCCATGGGTTCTGGATGGAAACCACCCAGGCAGACAACCAGTCTATCCCCATCACTCGAAAGGAGCCATTTATCTGCCACAACCAAGTGAAACATGGGGGTCCTCAACACTGAGGCACCTGCATGCTGGATCATGCACAGAGAAACACGTCACATGGCCCGAATGTCGTAGCTGCCATTTCCTCATGATGCAAGTGATACTCCACATCTGAGTCTCCCTAAGTAAGTGTTCATCTGAAGCAAAGTCATTCCAGCAGTACCCAAGGATCCTGTGAAGAGATCGAGCACCAAAGACATCCAGTCATCGCCTTAGTTCACTGGTTAAGGCGCAGTCACACCTAGACGTTTGGGCCAACGTAGATTAACTTACTTGCAAACGTCGGTGTCCGCTAGCCGCCACTGGGCTCCGCTGTCCTCTGCCATCCTCCGCCGATGAACGTCCAAAAATTTCAACATGATTAAAAGTCCTCTGTGTTTGCAGATGTACCTCCAGCTATGTTGGAGACCAATAGAGACAGTTAATCTCCGCTACGACCAAGTTAGCCTCTGTTAGCATCCGCTAGCCTCCATTTTAGTTACTGGTCGTCTATGCTGGGTGCTGCTTCGCCCTGTCTGCTCAGAATCACTGGACAGTGGTGTGTCAAACCCCTTTCCCGCTTGTTGCCACATTGGCAAAGGTCACGTTTGTTCTAATGGAGCACTGGCTAACGCCTACCTCTGCTGGCCTCCACTGGCACCACGTTGTGGAATGCCATGTTGCATTTGAGGTTCGCTACCAAACTCTGGGAACATGAGTTTTGCTGACGTTTGGCCAGTTTTCTCAATGTTGCACTGCATTCACCACACGCTGGGGTAAATGTCATAGTGTGACTGCACCTTTAGCGTCCAAGTCTCACAACCATACACAAAGACAGGAAGCACCAGGACCCTAAAGACTTGGACCGTCATTCTCCTGCAAAGATATCAGCATCACCAAACACCTCTGTCCAGTGACCTCATGACTCATAAGCTCTTTCCAGGCATCT
>OMMV01071449.1:0-14421 GCA_900302635.1 Chatrabus melanurus
GGCTGAGAGATTTCATTGGATTAGCCCATTGTCCTTCAAGAAAATCAACCCCTGGGCCGTCACGGTTGATAAAAATGATTTATAATATACTTTTTTGGTTAAATTATGACAGCGCCGGGCCGGCCCAAAAATGTGCGTCGGCCCACCGGGCATTGCCCGGTACGCCAGATGGCCTGTCCATGCCTGGGTTGGGGTCAAGATTAGCTTTTGCCACGAGTCACTGCTCTTGGCACCAGTACACTAACACGTTACTTGCCCTCCCTTGATTACATTAAAGAGCTGTGATACAGAGTAATTCACAGTGTGAGAGTGTTTACCAGGAAGTTGGAGTTCTTATTTGATCCCAACCAACAATAAACAAATTTAACAGCTTGTGTAAGGTTTGGGGAGGTGAAGGTAAGGGTTAGTGCATGCACTGGCACCGTACGTCGCCGCATCCACCACACCATGGAACTGCTCTGGGTCCTGGATGGTAACCACCCAGGCAGACAGCCGGTCCATCCCCACCTCTCGGAAATAACATCTATCTTCTCCAATGATTGGGTCCTCAACACTGAGGCGCCTGCATTCTGGATCATGCACAGAGAAACACGCCACACAAAATATCATAGTTGATGTTCCCTCACAATGCAAGTGATACTCCTCATTTGAGTCTCCTACGCAAGTGCTTGTTAGACACATAGTCATTCCAGCAGTACCCAAGGATCCTCCAAAGAGACTTTGTACCAAAGACATCCAGTTGCTGCCTTAGGTAACTGGTTAGCATCCAAGATTCACAACCATACAGTCAGACTTCAGTCACAGTCTGAATCAAATAATGGATTTGTCATAGCTCTCGGCATCAGTACAACCATGGGTAAGGTGCCCCTCTGTGTATTTACAGCAAAAGACAAACATGCCCCAGCCCATGCTTACTTCACATCCAAAGTGCACCTCTGCATTGGTACAGAACTCGCATTTGTGAGCAAAGCGAGGCAAGTAGGTTGGTCGGCTGTAGGTATTCTGCCAGAGGTCAGGTCTGAAAGTGCTAAACACCAGAGTCCAAGCCTATGTGAATTTTTCAACATACGGTGCCATGAATTAGCTTTATGCATGCAGGCAACAGCAACATTGGGCAACACCTGGAAAATATATGCATGCATTCTTTCATACACCCAACATGTATTCAAGCACTGTGTGATGTGTGTCTGAGAAACCAATATGATGAAACTGCGTGAGTCCACTGCAGGCTCCCATTTCCCTGTGGCCATTCACTCGTTACCACGGACATCACATACCTATGAGGTAAGTTCCTTCTCTCATCGGTATGCAATGCCAAGGGCACTGGCAAAACGGCCAAAGTTGATGCCATAGGGATGAGACCAGGCTTTCATTCCTCGGAATTTATTTTCTGTCTTGCACTCTTCAGGAAATATACTGAGAGAGAAGGCTGGAGCATCCTTCAATCATACTTCACTCTGTCTTGATAAAAAGGAAAGATCTCAACGTCCAAAGAAAAGTGGCTGGCAGTAAAAATCATATTTTATTGCCCCTGTGTTGCTGGCAGAGCAGGGCCCACATAACCGAACCTAAATCTCTGTGAACTATGGGAGGAAACAGGAGCACCTGGAATAAAAACCCACACAGACGACCATGTAAACTCTACATGCAAGGCCCTAGCAGGCTAAACAGGACTCATACCAGGACCTTATAGCATTGAGGTAAACTGTATTTGCTTCATTTGAGGTCAGAGTTCAACTTGTCACACCAGTCTCACACAGTACAAAATGTTTGTCTTTATTATGTGATCAGATTATGAGTCTCACTGGACTTTGTGAGAAATGTCATAACAGTGAGACAGGTTGTCTTTTTTCAAAATGTACTGATGAACATAGCCTCATACACCTTTGCTATTTGAAGGGCCAGTTTCACGTTTGAGGCCAAAGATTCCACCCCCCTCCCCCCCCAGCCCTGTTTGTGGCTGCAGCTGAAATAATGCCAGCATGACTTTTGCCTGTTGGTGAAGAGTTCAAAGTGGAGCTGAGGTGGTTTGATAAAGATGCCTACTGTACACCTCCCTTTGGAGGATTTTCACACCAGGTCGAGCCAGAATACAATAGATAAATATCTATAACCCCTGTGGCTTGGGAACACCTTAGAAGGGTTGCATTTCTATGCCACTTTTCCATCTAGGAGATGCTCAAAGTGCTGTACAATGATGCCTCACATTTACTTTCCCAGCCAAGGCCAGTACCCACTTTTACAGCTGGGTGGACTGAGACAATGCAGATTAAGTGTCTTGGATTCTGTTGTTTTAAAGTGTTACTTGTGTGTGTTGGTCATTCCGGCTGATATAGCTCTGCTTTGTCCTTGTCCGAGGTGCTGATGATGAAGATGCGGAGGATGTCGCCGAAGATGGACTATCGGTTGGCCCCAACTGTCCGAGTGTGGACCCTCGCCAGTGTTCCTGGCAGTGATCCTACCACATGACTGTCCGGATTGGTGGACAATGACTGCTGGGCCACGTGGGCTTCTGGACATTGACTTCTCCTGTTTGTGCATGTTTGGAATTTTTTTGCTGTGCTTTGTCTTATTCATTTATTGTCATTGGTAGTATGGCCATAGCAGATGGTCACCCCTCTGAGTCTGGTCTGCTTGAGGTTTTTTCCTATACTCATAAAATATCCAGGGACTTTTTCCTTACCACTGTAGCCATTGTGCTTGCTCAGGGGGTGGGTATGTTGTGATTTGGCATTATATAAATAAATAGGAAATACATCTTGTCCAAGGACACAGACGGGTAGCATGAGCAGGATTCAAACCCAAGCAAGCCAGCTCCTTATCCACTGACCTACCTGCTCTACACCTTAGGATCCAGGGAGAGGGACATCTCAGCAACCGTCATTATGTCGCTGGCTGCCACCATCACCTCGTGCCAGGAAATGGATGGATGTATTTTCACACTTTTATGCAGTGAAAAATATGAAGTCACCTGCAGTGCGACCCTTTGTACGTGAGGCATTCATGTGTTGCAGTAAAGAAAAAAAAAGAGACATGATTTATACATTTGGCTGCTTTATACAGTTGAAAAACAATAATCCATCGTGGATTCCATTGGCTCCATCACTCTGACAGTCACACCGGAGCCGTCCCATGACAGATATGTAGCTGGTGTACAAAAACATCACACAGTACATTTTGTAGAGTAAAATAGACTCTGCCAGGACGACATTTGGTCCCACTCCAAATAGAACTAGAATAGTGTTGAATCAGCTCTACCATAGTGGGGTAAATAAAGTCAGCTGAGTCATTTATACTATGAATAAACACTATGAATGTCATGACTGAGATAAGTGAATGTTTCAACAAGTTTGACAGCGTCACCACAAACAGACACTTCTGACGGCTGAGTCCAGGAAGTCATTAAAAGACCGGATCTTAGTCTTGATCAAATACAATTGCAAACCCAGACACTCCAGCTTCTCAAGACCTACAAGGTCATCTGTTGGTTGCCCTGCCAACCACTAAAACCCACAAGCTAAAGTATGACTAACCTCCATTTGATTTCAAGCATTAATAAAATGCCACCAAATGCAGGATGAGTCAGAAGTATTTTAACATTTACAGTGAGAGAAACAAGCTGCAAAATATTTACTTAAGCATATATCCGGCAAATTCCAACAGATGCCATTGCAATTAACTTGTAGACACATGATAAGAGCTTTAATAATATATCTTTCATTTCTCTTGTGTCATTAAGTGAAAGCTAAATGGTGCTTGAAGTCAGGCTGCTGGCAGGAACCTGGTGCTGAATTCAGGACTGCTGTATTTGCTGCCTCTTACAGATTCCAGAACAGATGAAGTATTCAGGAAGTGACTGAATAGCAATCATCTCAGCTTGCCTCTGTCTTACAAAGACATTTCCACTGTAGCTTCAACTGTACAAATAATCTCTTTTTCAGCTAAAGGAACACTGAGGCGAGGATTAGGCAGAAGACTTAAGAGATTCTGCCTGGAATGTCAGTGAAACCACAACAATACCTCAGCGTTTCCCTCTCCATCTTGGGGGAGCTGAGTTGAGCTAATTAGCCATAATATCAGCAAGCAAACTCTTCTCGCTTCGTTGACACACACAACGGCCCCTAATTGACTGCCAGGAGTTTTGAGGCTTTAATTCAGTGAAGTAGCACGCTGTACCTTGGTGATTATGAGGTTTGGGGATATACTGCTTTACATACAGCACATTCTTGCAGAACCAATCCAATGTCACGAACTTCAAAAGCGATGCTGCTTGAGTAAACAAAGACGTGCTGAAACCTTCAAGAGAAACCCAACGGAAAATGGAATCATTTGCCAATGGGTTTTGAAGCAAAAAGCAAAATTTAAAGGCTTTACAGTTCCACGCCATTAAAGCTTGAATCCTTCAATTATCACAGCGATAAGAGTATCAAGTTCTATATATTATTATATCGCCGTCTTCCAGCTACGATGGAGTGCTTAGCAGACATTATATGGACACGCCAGAGATGTAAGTACAGCAGAGATTCATTCATTCATTCATTTTCTTAACCCGCTTAGTCCTGTTAAGGGTCATCGGGGGGGAGGGGGGCTACTCCAGTGGACATTGGGCAAAAGGCGGGGTACACCCTTGACAGGCCGCCAGTCTATCAGAAGGCTCACACACAGAGACAACCTCATTCACACTTGCACTCACACCTATGGTCAATTTCAGAGATTTCAGTTCACCAAACCTGCATGTCTTTGCAGGTGTGAGGAAACCTGATCACCCAGAGGAAAGCCACACAAACACGGGGGAGAACATGCAAACTCCAGGTCAGATTCAGACCCAGGACTTTCTCGCTGTGAGACAACAGTGCTATCCACTAAGCCACCGTGCTGCCCCAGCAGAGATTGATTAGAACTTATTATGCCAATTTCAGAATGGATTGACACAGGGGGTGAGTAGAGACAGGGTGGGGAAAAGTAAAGATATTGAACATAAGCATCAATGCTTTGATTGGGGCTGAGTCGGTGCAGATGGCCTCTTGAGTCATTTAGATGATTCATCCATTTTTAAAAGGGATTTGATAGAAACCAGTCCCCTGTCTGAATCTTTTACCCACCCCCCACACACACACAAACAAACACACACAATGAAAAGCCCTATCATCTGTCAATCAACCTCAGAGCTGTGCACACGTGTCACTTTGAGCCTGCTGATGCAGAACGTGTACGAATACCCGCATGGATATTGACCGTTTTATTTGTTTAAGTGTTCTTGCCACATTCAGTGCATTAAATCTTTCATTTTCCAAGAGAGAAGCAGCGAGAGGGAGAGAGTGGGAGGAATATGATGGGGGCCTCTCCTAACCTCCGGGGAAAGGCCAGTGCATTAGATGGAGAACAGATCAGTTCCAGCTAAGATGAATATGAGCACATAGATTGGTCTACTGTCTGGGGAGACTCAGAAATGCAGTTTTGTGTATGCCAAAGCTGCGATGCTCGGAGGCAGTGAGTGAGGAGGGCAGGGAAGGAGGCAATCACTGCATAACCAAACAGACCTCAAGCAGAGCACATCAGAGCCAAGGGCCAAGCAGAGACAGATACAGACTGCTTATTGAGCTGTTTTTAGAGTGACGCTAGTAACAGCACATGGCTGAAAAACAGTTTTTTCTCAGAATAGACATTGTTATGTGGCTTTGTCCAACTGAAATTTATGAAGACTGGCCATAGGGAGATGTTCACTGTATATTAGTTTGCCTACAGCTTTATAAAAGTTATAGTTTCTGATGTACTGTATTGTTTTATAATTTTTTTCTTATTATTCTTTGTTGACCAATTTTATGTGTTGTTACTTTTAACCTTCTCCATGCAGTCTGGTCCTGAAATTCCACTCTTTTCCTTTAAGTCTTCTTTTACTCTATGCATTCACCTCCACTTCAGCCTTCCCCTCTTTCTTTTTAATTAACATTATCATCTCTTCTCATTTCATGACACACCTCAACTTATCGTGCTGTACTTTCTTAGATATTTCTTTTGCTTTTCTTGCTCCTCTCAATCTCTCATTTCTTATTCTGTCCAGCTTTTTAACTCCACACATCCATCTCACCTTTCTCATTTATGCCACACCCAACATCTTCTCTTGCACTCCCTTCACCGCACATGTCGCAGCCTCATGCATCATTGTTGGTCTTACTACTGTCTTTTAAACTTGACCTTTAACTCTTCCCTTAATTATTCGGTCTCACAATGCTCCTGATACCCGATAACATTTTGTTCCATCTAGAGTACACTCTGTGGGTTATTCATGCATTCAAGTCTTCATATTCTGCTAGCTTATTCACTCTTTTCAAAATCTCTCCCTGCAAACTACTTTAAGAACCCCAATCTTCATTAAACCTCTACTATTCTTTCTTCTTCCCATCCATCTTCAGTGCTCTGTCTTCAAAATCTTTTCTACATTCTTATGTCTTCATCTCTACTTCTTCTCTTCTGGTGTTGCAGAACACAATGTCATCTGTAAAAAGAATGCACCAAAATCCCAAAAGTCAACACATCCATAACCAGGTCAAACACGTAAGTGCTTAAAGAATATCTCTGCAGCATACACCTTTCCTAACTGGAATCTTTTCTGTTACTCTGATACTACTTCTAACCCCAGTCCTTGCTCCCTGAAGCATGTGCTGAACAATCCTTACATACTTCTCTGGTACCTCTTTCTGCCTTGTACACCTCCTCTGTCTTGATGTCACACACTTTCATAATAACCCTGTGCCACATCTATAAACACCAGATGCAAATCTATGGGTTTATTTTTCTTTATGCTTCTCCATGAGATGTCTCAATGTGGACACTGCATCTGTTGTTCCTCAATGTGGCAAAAAAAAATAAAACTTCTCACCAATGGTGGCCTCCTCCTTTAGAGACCTATCTTCACCCTGGCACAAAGCAGCACACAGCAAATACCATTGCTAGTTTCCAACCAACACAGTTGTCATTGTTTTTTTTAAATAGCAGCAGTGCTTGTGCTCAGCAGTTCACCCATGGGTGTGCTGGTGTAAAAATGAGGTGTGGACCAGTGCATTGCTGCTGCGTTGGTATCATGAGGCAGCAGAAAGCGATTGCACCATAGACAACTAAAACCATGGACTAAAGTTGAGCGCAGAGTTTTTCTTTTATTTGCATGGCAAAATATTAAGATGCACCTCACACAGGAGGATTCATGGAGTGCACACACTCTGCTTGTACACAACAGCGATGTGCATTAGAGCATCATGCTACAACAAAACTGAATTGAAAACAAAAATTAGCATTAAGTTTTCTTCTTCCCTGGTTGGCAGGAAGGGAGCACCAGGATGGTGATGGCCACGGTATCCAGGTGCAGAGAGGACGTGCGCTTTGATGTTTTGTGCACAGAACTGTTTCCTCACCATAAAACCTCTCACTTCTGAGTTTGGCAACTAAATAGCAATGCACACTTGTGTCTTAAAGGGAATGGCTGATGAATCTCTAATTGGTTTATTTCATGTTGCACCCAAATTTCACTCATGACTTAAGTAACTAAATTCAACTCCTTTGCACCATATTTTCACTCATCCTCTGCACTGTGTGAACAGCAAAGTGGAGTTCAACATGCCCCAAATGCACTTGCCCTATGTGCCTTAGACCGTGTGCCGTAGATTGTCAAGATGTGGACCGAAACTACTCTCTACAATCCTTTCCAAGATCTTTACAGTGTGATACATCAGTTTGATCCCTGTGTAGATTCCAATGTCTGAAGCATCTTCTTTTACCTTTTTCGTTCCAAAATCATCATGTTCCTCCATTCCTTTGGCTGTAAATTATTATTTTATAATTTGCATTTGTGATTATTGTCTTTATCTCCTTCCTTCATCATTAGCTCCACTATGTGTTGTGCAAGATGCTGAGATATCCATTCACCAGTGTCACCACATACTAATTAATTATGATTTCTACCACCATTAAGATAATTAAAACACTTGTCATTTAATGTGGTGGTTAATTATTTCCCTCTTTGACACAGGTTGGTCCGTCATTGTGGTATTTGATGTCCCAGCCTTGTTACTTGCATATTTCTTGTGTTAATTGAGTGTTTTAGGCACTTGTTTTGTCCTTTATACATAAATTTTATTGTGTTCTGTTTATTTATATGATGTCAACTCTGGGTCAGATGTACAAAGCTACAAAGCCGGGCAAATTAGTGTTTGAGTAGATCCCCTGCAGAACTCACATTGGCACTTTATTTATTTATTTATTTATTTTATTGTGGACAGAGTACTCCAATGTATGAACACAGACGCAGACAATTAATTTTGATTATAACCACCACAATCTACCAAGAGCAGTGTAAGGAGCTCCAGAGTGGCCATAGAGAGCAAAAATATATATCAAGGCCATGTTTTACTGCATTCAATGTATCGAATGCCATTGCACGTGCATGAGATTCAAGTCTTTCCCACATTTTGCTGAATTAATTTTAATTAATCTATAGCAAGGACCAGTGCAAGTATTCTACGCTGTGCTGACATTTTTAATTCCACAGATATAGCAAAAAATTCCAGCCGGGGTGGGCAATTGCTGCACATCCAAAGCTTCTTTCAACTGTTCTCAGGTGTCCATTATTAGAAGCACACCTGCCATTTTCAGCTGAGAAAAAACCTAATGATGGACATAGCCCATAAGATGTCACTGCAACCAGTGAAGAAACATCAAAGTCTGAATTTAGGCAAAAAGAAGGCTTTGTTTGGGCAAATAACCTAAAATAAAAATGTGCCTTTAATTCCGGCTGCAGAGGGGTAAAAGAATAAATGACTTAATCAGGCAGTGGCTGGAATGAATGACTTCATGCACTGGCCGGGTTAGGTCTGGGAGCCTGCTCTGGTGCTGCATCCGCCCCACTACGGGACCACCCTGGGTCTTTGGTGACAACCACCCAGACAAACAGCCAGTCCATCCCCCACAGCCAGATGATACGTAGGTATCCCCTGGGAATTTTCCATTTGCTCAGGTCATCAGCACTGCGGCACGTACGTGTTGGATCATGCCCAGAGAACCATACCGCATGGCAAAAATGTCATATCTGACGTTCCCTTCCAATGCAAGTAAACCAGCTGTAAAACTAACCATGTCCATGCCTTTCCAGTGCTAACTTGTCACTGCACCACTTCAGTAAATCCCGACAGTAGTTGTTTAACACCAACAGAGAATTTGTACTGGTGCAAACCATGCTTAAATCTGGTCACTTTGTACCCTGTTTTACAGCAGGTGCAAAGAAGTGCACAACGCAGTGCAAGTATCATTGCTGGTGGTCATTTTCTCACTCAGCACCCATGTTGTTTAAGTTTTGTGCTCATCTGTGCATCCATGGGAGTCTTGGTCTTGAAATGAGGTGTGAGGTGTGGTCAGGTGCAGTGTTGGTGCACTGCTATTGTGACGCAGCAAAAAGTGATTGCACCATAGACCCCCCTCCCCAAAAACAATCTGGTCTGAAAATGAGCGCAGAGTTTTTCTCCAATTTACAGTATTGGCGCAATATTCAGATACACCTTATATAAGCATGTTCACAGTATATGATATTCTGATTGTACACACAGGGACAAAGGTAAATGTGCTGCATTTTTAGTGCACTTTTCCATCTGATAAAGATGCTCAAAGCACTTTACAATGATGCCTCATATTCACCCATACTCACACACCAATTTCAAAACTGAATTAAACATAAAAAATTAAATTAAATACATAAAAGTAAAACCGAATGAAAAAAATTTAACTTTAATAACTCTAGTTGGTACCATATTTCTGGTTGTCTTCCTTATCTAGAGCAGATAGCTCAGTGGGATCAGGAGCCCAGTAGTACACCTGGGTTCGATTCCTTTCACGCTACCTGTCTGTGTCCTTAAGCCTGTCTCCCATTGCTGATATTTGACACCCAAATGTGTATGTTTTTGGCGTAAAAGAGAAAAAAAAATCAGCTACCCAATCAGGGCCTGAGGTGTAATCTGTGGTAAACGTAGCGTTGTGGAATGCTGTGACAAATCGAGAAAGTTTTAAGCATGTTTGTGATGTTGGGACACATTGTGATCCACAAAACATGAATAATCAGATTTAATTTGCGCATATAGGGGTAATATTTAGCAAAAGTCAGGCCTTATGAGCGGAGTGAGTGCAAAGCAAGCATGGAGTGTGGGGCAGCATATGATAAGAAACTGGAGCATGAAGCTTGAAGCACATCTCACTCCACTTTCACATACCGGAGTGATACCGGACCCGCTTATACCATGCATTTTACTTTAATTTTACAGAAAGCTTTGTTTTTTTTATTTCATTAGTGCCTCTTGAAATAAATCATTTCTGCTTGAATGTGGATTTGGCTGCTCAGTTACTTTTGATGCCAGGCTACAGTTTAAACTAAAATTAAAATACAAAGCAGATTGTTTTCTGTTTTGGAGCGAGCGGAGAGCGATTTCATTGGAACGGGATGAAAACTGATTGGAGCGGAAAGCGATGAAGAGCGCAACGGTCTGCAGTGGCTGTGCGCGGGGAAGGTGCATGGCTCAGTGAGCGTACAGCTCCATGAGCGATCCACACTGCTCTGCTCTTTGCTCTGGCAAAACATCGATATCACACACACGCATGATATCTATGTGGCAAAAATAGGTGATGGTGGACATGTGGGTACAACATGCAATGATAGGGACCTACTGTTCTCTGAGCAGGAGCCTCCCGATTCTCCTCTGCAACACAAATCAATAGCATAAATCCCATGAAGAGCATGTTGTGCTCTTCAAACAAAGACAGTTTTGACATGTCAACAAATACATTTTAGCTTTGTGGAAAAGTGTGTTAATAACCGCCGGAGTACTGCAGAGACTGTATGGAGTAGTGTTGTATAGTGCATGCGCACAAGCATTCGTGTCATGGCACTCATCCGTACTCGGGAGTAGTCGGCAAAAACAGTAGGAATTACAAATTTTGCCTGCTATTTTAATAAAGGAGACCCAATTTCCTTATTTTTGGAACCGGGATACAAATTGGGGCCAAACATCTGCAATGGGAGCCCAGCATCAGACAAGACACTTAATCTGGATTGTCTTAGTCCACCCATTTGTAAAAAGGCACGGGCCTTGCCTGGGGAAGTAACCTGCGTCAGACTGTCATCCCATTCACTTCATGCTATGGAATCTGGAGATAAGCACCTGCAACAATGGCCCTCCAGGTCTACGTAGGACTTACTACGTCTTCCTGACTGGGTTTGAAGGTGGCGAGTACCAAGACAGGGCTGGCCACAGATGGGTCCAGGAGCAGGAGGGTCTCTCTGTGCCTGATGGGATATGGAGGAGATTGGGTGGTCAGAGGAGGAGAAAGTTTTGCAGGAATTAGGCACTCAACTGCTTTGGTGGATTCCTGCAGATCCTGTAAATGACCTGCTGACACATAATACATTTAATTGCCAGAACACCTCTCACTTCTGTGACCTATTGAGTCTAAATAGCAATGCAACAGGTTCAACGTACACAGCTCTTAAAGACAATGGCAGATGACACTGATCGGTTTAATTCATATTACCACAAAAAAACCACACCCATAATTAGTTAAGTGAATAAATACAACCCCTGGGAACCTTGCGCCTTACATCATGCTCAAATTATGCACTGTTTAAATAGCAAAGTAGAGTTGGACACACCCCTAATGCATTTGTGCTGTGCACTTTAGACTGTACGCTATCCATCAACAAGATAGGGTTCTTGCTGATTTATATTGCTTTCAATGATCATACATTTTTATGGTCTATTTATTAAATGTTTTCTGGCATTGTGCCAAGATGCAAGAGTTAAAATTGCTCATGCTGGAGTCACTGACAAGTGTGTAGAAGTGTTGCTGGGTTGTTTCTGCTAAAATGGCAGATATATAAAGTAACATCTTTCATCTTTTTTTTTCTTCCTCTCCACTTTCTTACCAGCCCCATCCACGGCTTTTTCAAGACTTTGACTCGTGTCGACTTAACGCCTCACTCGGTTTCAGAGTGTTACTTTAAGAATGAAATATATTATTTTTATAATTACCTACTGAAAAAAACTATAGTCTGAAACTTAATCCAAGTATCAAGGTAATGTCATTTCTTTCATTTCTATTATTGATGAAATATCTCAATGCCACAAAAAGAAAAGTGCCATTAAAGCACCTTTTCTACTTGAAAACCGTGCATCTTCTTGTAATATTCCATCTGGTGTGATGTAGGAAAAGGAGATAATGTTCCTAATGCAAGCCAGTCACTCCATGTTTCTGCCCACGTGATTTTGTATCATATGCGGCTCTTCCATGGCTTAAGTGGAAAAAATAAAATGGATGATTTCCATTGCTACATACTAGAATAGTGAATCCTATACATGCCCTGAGGCCAGTTGGGGCGGTGCTTATCATTGGATATGGTAGTGTGAAGGTGTGTCCCTTAAAATAGCATAACATTGGAAGTTAACACAATAAAAAGACAGTGATGAGCTGAATTACACAGTGATGTTGTTCCTCTGCATTAAAAGAACAGCTATTCATTAATGTGAAACTTTCCATGCAGTAAAATTATCTTCCACCCAAAATCTCTGCAGAGTAGAAACCATGTTCATATGTAGCCGAACTGATTGAGTTAGTCATTTTATCTTTAATAAATGCACTTGTTTTCAATCTGTGCTATTGGTGGAAAAAAGCATCAAACCATTATTTGGTCACCTCTCATAAAGGTTGCTTGAAACTCCATCAGGAATTCATTGATTTTAGATTTGGTGAAATCCTTGATGAATGTCATAATGTTCAATATGTAAATGATACAATACTGTATCTACAAATACTGCATTATTGGGAATAAACACGGACAAAGCACCCAATCATCTCATTAAAGCTCACTTAGATGCGAGAAGGAAAAAAAATCATTCAATGTAGGTATGTTTTGCCACTAATTGTCTTTAATGCAGAAAAAAGTGAACAGCACCAAAGTGCAGTTTCGCACTTCATCGCCTTTGTTCAAGTTAGCAAATGTCACGTTCCTAACTTCTGCTCTCTCATTTGTCACTGAGATAATGGAAATCCAATGGAAATCAATTTTAATGTGTTGTGTTAATTTTATGACAGGTTAGAGGAACTCTACTGGAATACAACATTCCCAGCCGTGAGAAGGAAGCACATCGCTGACGTGCATCACGTGATACCATGCATCTCAATGGTAGTGTCATCCATCAATCCAGCCATCCATCCTACCATCAGAGATCCTTTCAGAACTGGGAGATGTGGGGTCTACATGGGAACTGTTGAGATCCAGAGTGTGCCTATGAGTTGGGGACCATCATGTGGAAGAAGACTAGGGAATGTTCTCTTTGGTGACTAATCCAGGAGAGTCTGGCTGCAGACCTCACCTGGGAGTAAATCTCCTGTGTCAGTAAATCTCCTCTGAGGGTCAGGAAATCGATATGGAAAACCGCTTTGCAAACTCCAAAGACGCTGATAAGTAAAGTACGGTATGTAAAACAACGGTTATATGAGTCCTTTGTCTAAGCGAAAACATTTATGTTAAATTAAAAATATAATACATATTTCCATCTTTGCATCAGATTGGCTGGCGTGATGAAAATACAAAACCCATAATTCCATGCGTCAGATTGGCGGCATCATTTCCATCAGATTGGCCTCATTTCCTGACCGTCAGAGGAGATTTACTGACACAGGAGATTTACTCCCAGGTGAGGTCTGCAGCCAGACCCTTCTCGACTGATCTGGCATCAATACACACTGACTCGCCAATTATAGTCCATCCACTGAGACTTTGGTCTTCACCTCTTGGTTGTCTTTTGAGCCATTGGTCGTTGTGGTGACTGAACCCTGCATGTGTATGGTTACGTACCTGCAGCATTTCTGTCTCTGAATGTTTGACAATTCTTTGTTGTGCTTTTGTTTTTAGTACGGCCAAAGCAGATGGTCGCCCCATTGAGTCTGGTCTGCTTGAAGTTTCTTCCTGTAATCAAAAAAATGCCTGAAGGTGTTTTTCCTTGCCGCAGTTTCCAATGTGCGTGCCCAGGGGTGGGTAAGGTTTATTAAACGTTACTCCTGTGTAGTGCCTTGCGGTGACTTATGTTGTGATTTTGCACTGTATAAATAAAATGAAATTTAATAATGTTTGCTCTTGTTCACCCAAGAGGATGATGCTGCACAGACAAATAAGTGTGCATTTCAAGTCAAGTCAAGTCTGGGAGCATGTGCTGGTGCCGCACTGCGACACATCCACGACGCCACGGAACCGCTTTGGAGCCCTGGATGGTAACCACCCAGCCAGATAACTGGTCCATCCCTACCTCTTGAAAGTGTGCATGTTGTGAGTGGAAAATGTATCCTGAATGTCCATCGTGTTTTGAACACTGTTGTCCCCCTTATTGCATC
>OMMV01071454.1:0-10376 GCA_900302635.1 Chatrabus melanurus
AGTCACATACAAAATAACAATAACAAACCTCATTTCAAGTCTCTAGTCAAACAATATTTATTCAATACTTTTTCTGCTCAGGAGTCTTCTCCTTTTATTCAGTATTAATTTTTATCATGTTTACAAGTATTTTTTCTAAACCTTTAAACATATTTTATTGTTTTAATTTTGCTATTGTGATTTGTTACTGATGTATTACTAGATTCTATATATTTAATTATTATTATTGTCTTTTGTACCCATGTTGATCATGTTATCTTTATAGGACCACAATGGAAATAAGTGCTTGCACTTTTTTGTGTTATCCTTTTATTACTATGTTATTGTATCTATTTGATACAATGCCATTTTAATAATGAATAAATCTAATCTAATCAAAAACAGACAAGTGATGGAATTCTTTGATTGTCAGAAAAGTGAAAAGGACAGAAAAATAAAAGCCATTGAAATCCACTGGGTAAATGCAGCAAGTTTGAAAGATTCCTGTTCAGTCTTAAATTTTTTTTGCCCAGTTACAAAATGGTGACCGGGCAGCCTTGTCAGCACGGGGTCACGTGATAAGTGCGCTCTCTAGTCTTTCTTTAATATAACTCTGAGATATATCCACTTTTAATTTTTGTTGGCCATCTTGGACGCCATATTGAAAATGACCCTTTTCCAAAAGTCAGATTTTAGTAGATTTTTAGTATGTTATTAAGCATGCATAGGGGTGCTAACATCAACTTAAAAACCTTCTGTATCAATTTTTTTGGGGTTCAACCATACATTTACCGGACTAAACAGTTAGCACCAGCATATGCGATCTGTGGTGGCGGTTTCTTTGAAGCATGCCGTGTTTACGTGAAAAATGTCCGGCACAAATCGCGGGTCACCCCAATGCCAAAGATGCAGCAGTTTTAGGAAAATTATCATAAGAATATTAATAATATATGCATACTGTGTCAGACTCCAATTATTTATCAATCGAAGAAAAGCATTCTGATAATCCATTCATTGTTAAAGATATTTATCAGTACCAAACTGACTGGTTTGAGTTTCTCAAATGTCATGATTTGCTACTTTTCTTTTAATATCTTTATTTTTAGAC
This sequence comes from Chatrabus melanurus, assembly GCA_900302635.1. NCBI lineage: Eukaryota > Metazoa > Chordata > Actinopteri > Batrachoidiformes > Batrachoididae > Chatrabus > Chatrabus melanurus. The sequence continues at coordinate 1,088 of OMMV01071454.1, forward strand.
TGTTGATCAAACTAAAAATGTGTTCCTGATATTTTAGAAATGTATGACCTAGTACTTGTAATTTATTTGAAATTAAAGTTAACATTTGATAATTATTGCTATAGCAGCCTGAGTGCTACTACAACACAGAAAAAGCCTTATGAAAACATCACAAAATTTTATAATTAATAGAAATAAATACAAATTTTAATTTTACTCAATTTTTTGCATGAAAACTACCATTACTCAATGATGATATATACATATATAAAACAAACAAACAAAAAACCCTTAAAAATGCACAAACAGAATTAAATTTCATAACGTATTAGTCTTTAGAAATTTTGGTCATTTCAAAAGATGAGGCACAGACAACAAAAGACCTCAACACTATTGATTTTTTCCCAAGAGAAACGTGAGGGAAAAAGACAAAAGAAAGAAAAAAAGCTCAGCCGAATAAGTTCAACTCCCTTCTTGGATTTTCATAATGAGCTGCCAGTCATTTTTCCGTGCCCAACAACTTTCATCTGCCCCGATTCCTCCCAACCTCCCCCATTTATCACTCCTTTCTCCCTTTTCAGACGCACTCTTCCAACGCCCCGTGTCGTTTATCACGTCCGGTGGAATAGAGTTTCTCCAGCTGTCAATTTAGGAAATGGAGTGACGAGCGAGACCCCTGGGACCCCGCACTAATCTCAGACCGCAGTGTTACGGAAAATGATGTACATCGATGGTAGCCTGTTCCACTCGCGTCCGTGGGAGCACATGTGTTCATCAATTACCTGCTTTCACCCAAAATTCATGGTGTCAGTAAACAAACATCTAATCTCTCACAACTCAACTCTGTTTATTTCTCATACTGACGGTGAGATCTCATTATTCCTGTGTTGGACTCAAAAATTTAGACCTACATTACTGTCAAAGAATTTTTTTTTTTCTACATTCAGCTTTACTCAAGTGCTATTTCACTTGGATGGTAGCGTTCAGTAAAGTGCTCCTGGTCCTGGGCTTTAACAGTCAGCGATGCTGTGTGCCTTCAGAGTCCGTAATATAAAAAAAAGCCAATGTCACACTGTTACGCATCTCACGGGGGACCAATATCAGAGTCAAGGTGTAGCGGATGAGCAGTGATTGAAACCTTTTTGCATCACTTTGCTGAATTTTGGCAGGAAAATTTCACAATGAATTTCAATTCATTTGCATGGATTTTCTGAAGGAGGCGAAATATTAATTCAAGTAATTCCGTTCAGACCCGATTTTGCTTCCGTGGCCAATCATAAGACATCTTACAACTGCTGAACTTCGGGGTGATGGGAGTAAATAATACCTAAAATAGAGGAGGTAGCGAGTCACTTCACATAATTCAATTTACTAAAATCCCATGCTAGAGGATCAAAAGTTCCAAAAAACAGATCAATATTGTTAGTTGTCGATTGTTAGACAAGACTTGATTGTTCAAATGCATTCCCTTCACAAAGTTATTTTATTAGCTAGGTAGAAACTGAGCTAGCTATACCGCTGACATAATAGCAGCTGCTCCACGACCCTACATTGTCAAGCTTCTCACTTATTCCACTTGATGGTTGCCAAATAACCCAAATGTGATTTGGGATCAGTATTATGCTGCATGTTGACCACGTGCACCCATTGTTTTGCCCTAATCCACAGAAGCCTTCAACTCCTTCAGAGTCGTCACGGGTGTCTTGGTGGCTTCCCTCACTAGTCTCCTCCTGGCACCAAGACTGAAGACGATACGGAGACGGCAGAATTATTCATCACATCGCCGAGTGTGAACCCGTCTGAGTTTGACTCAAAGCTTTTGAACCACTAACAAACAGAACCAATACTAATAAAATACCCTTGAAGGATCAATCAATGCCCTTCGAGAAGCATAAAGACCCTTGGATTAGGGCACTTTTATTAAAAGTTTAACAAATTAGTCAGTTTTTTGTGAATTGCCTACCCCACATTTACCATACAGTACCATACTGTTTGTATTTATTAATGCTTGATGTAAATGAAGTCCAAGACATATTCAGAGAAATGTTCATGTATCCATCCCGACTTGTATCGAAAGAAAACTGGCTGTGAAAGTGATGATTTATATTGACAATAATCCTAATATTTTGTTTGTCCAGTTACTTATGGCCTCTGAAAATGGAGGGACTGTGTATGAAAATGTTCCTTGAACTTCTTTTCAAGTTGATGGAAGTGTTCGATGAAAATTTTGCTCAATGTGACAACACTTTCAAACTGGGAACTGCACTCCAATTACATACGATAGTATATGTGTTATTCTACTGACCAGCCACTTATAATCACCCTTGTGGTTTGAAAGGTCAAGGGGTCAGGGGTTATGGGAGATAAAGACCCTAGAGATGGCCATAAAGCAGTTGCGACACCTCAGCCCTCGTTTGTCTTGCCACAGCTCGATATCACTCATTCGTCTTTGTTAGGAAAGCCTTTTCCTTCAATATATGTTTTGCGTCACGAACCCAAATCGAGAGTATGGTGTCGTTCTGTTTCGAGCACCGTTTTCTGAGCTGTGCGGGGAAAAAAACAAGACAAAACAGAAGACAAACCTTCTTTTGACCACGAGGGCCTCTACATTTTAGTTTAATTTGAAATTAATTTCCCTTTGCAGGTAATCCCATTGTAAATAAGACATCTGTTTTCAGTGTACAAAGTCACAATGTGCTTCAGCAGATGGGATGGAAATGGGAGCCGCTCACCGGCATCACATCTGCATTGTATTTTGCTCGATTTCCCACTGCAGACAGGAATATTCAAACGGCACACAAAACAAATGAGATTTCTTTACATTAGCTAAGCGTGTAATCAAATTTCCCCTGTTGTCTCTTCCCGATATTCTGCATCCTCTCCAAGTTGGAGGGTTGCGGTGCAGCCTGGCTCGGCCCGCCTCCTCCTGTTGGACCTTCTGTCCCGCTGAGACGTCTCATTTAGTGCATCATGCAAACAACATTACAGGTGGAAACGCTTCAGGAGGAGACGTCTTGCAAAACATTAATCCCATTTGTGTCCGAGCCCATTTCCAACGGGCGTTCCGCCGCGCGCGTGCAATGATAAAAACGGCGCGGCCGTCAAGTGGACGCAGCGCAAACGATTCCAAGGACTTCAGCGGACACGCGAAGGGAATGTCATCACAACGAGGGTCATCATTAAATAGAAAGAAAACTGAGGTTTATTTTATTAATAAGCCATCCATGTCATACATAAATGCAAACTCCCCCTTGCAGATGTATCTCAAACCCATTGCTATTCCAACTTAATTACATATTAATGTTACAAACCTCAACTAATTTAAGGGAGATTGAACTGCACTTTGAATTAGGTTCGAGCCATTTTAGGATTGAGACGAAATTGCAGTTTTCAGAACAAAAGGCCATTTTTTCAACAATTCATGTCTACAAATATTAAAACTCAAACACGTTTATGCATGACAGCAGTGAATGCAGCACAGAATATGAATATTGTTGCCTGTAGTTAAATACTACCCTCTAGTGGGTATTAGGAAACGTCTAGTCAGGACCAGAAGGAAGCAACGCCTGCATAGGGCAACCTTAAAGACTCATGTTCTTAAAATGTTTTTCTTGAGATCTGGGTTAATCTTAATCCAAATACACATTACCTTTGATAGATTATCGACTTATTCCTGTGATGTAAAACTATGCTGATTGTTTTGCTGATAAATGAGGCACAAACTTGCCTCGAGCATATCCATGCCAAGACAGACACTTCCGATCCTGATCAATGAATGTGAAAATCTATTCTTTTTTCCTTTTTACTTCAAGGTGTAATTTGAATATATATATTCAAATCCCTTTCCAATAACTGTCCCGTATTGGCTCCAGTGCTACAGGAGCATGGTAATGGCTGAAAGAAAACAGTATGGATCCAAATATTGATTTGGCACATATTTTACACCGGATGCCCTTTCTGATGCAACTCCACATATTTGTGGTGTATGGTGGCCTCAAACCGGCGACCTTCTGTTTATGAGGCAAGCACACTAACCACTTACTCCATCGTGCCTTCCCTTACTCTACCAAACTATAATGAAGCAAACATTTTATTATAAACGCGTGTAGTCCAGATCATATGAAGACTGGCTTCTAAAAATGGTCAATTTCTTACCATTTGTCATCTCCACCAAGGAGCTCAGTGCAACTGGAGAAGACCAAGGGGCGCCCAAGTTTCACCTGACCGCGGCAGATAGAAGGCTACTTTCAGGTGTTGGGGATGGACCGGTTTTCTACCTGTGGTGATTGCCAATCAGGACCCAGGGTGGTTCCATAGCGTGGTGGATGCGCACCACCAGTGCATGCTTCTGGACATGACCTGTGAAGAAGGAAATGCTTTTGTCCCGGTTGGTTTGGCAGAAGACCATCTCGAGAAGGCATGAACAGATTTCAATTCAACTTGGTGGAGAGATTGATTACATTTTTAACAAGATGCAGCTCGAAAATCATTTTTACTCACATGTCCCATTGATGTCCATGTTATTTGTACAGCCCCCCCCCCCCCAACACTTAAACTCATTAAAGGACAAACAGTGGACTGTTGGACCTTGTCAGAGGCATGCCCTCACCAAGTGTCCTCTAGTTTGTGTATTGTGGTACTTTAGACATTTTTTTGTTCCAACTATTCATTCATTTTCTGAACCCGCTTATTCCAGTTCAGGCTCACGGGGGGAGGTGGAGCCTATCCCAGCGGTCATCGGGAATGAGGCGGGGTACACACTAGACAGGCCGGCCGTCCCTCGCAGACACAGACAAACACATTCACACTCTCACTTACAGTCAATTTAGAGTCACCAGTTCACCTAAGCTGCATGTCTTTGGAAGTGGGAGGAAGCTGGAGCACCCGGAGGGAACCCACGCAAACATGGGGAGAACATACAAACTCCACACAGAAAGGACCAGGTCGGAAGCGAACCTGAAACCTTCAAGCTGTGAGGCAACAGTGCTAACCACTAAGCCACCGTGCTGCCCATAATTAAATATTATAAATATATTTAAATATAATTAAATGCTGTTTTATAATATTTAATAGTAAATCCTTTCAAATATACTCTATTTGTTTTCCACATTTCTCAGTTATCAATGGAGATCGGACGAGTCTATACTGTCCTTTATCAACAGATATCCAGTGATGAATGTTTTCTGGTCATTAGCAGACTTCAAGTTTGGGGCAAACTGCTATTTCTAGCCCCGTTCCCACGTACACGAGTTTGACCACGACTGTCCATGAATGCACCGTGCCAAAGTTGTCGTGTTGAATTTTTATGATGTCCTGTCTCCTCATAAGACTTCTCTAAGACAACACCATGACCTTATTATGACATCGAAGAAGATTCATCACGACTGGTCTTGCTGCGTGACTCGACACCAATATCCAAGAATGTCCAGGATTGCCTTCAAGATGGTAGCGAGAGAAAGGAAGCCAACAGGACGACAGCAAGAGAATCTGTAAAAAAAAAAAAGAAGTTCCATGACAGTTTTAAACAGTGTAAATTTGTCCTGGTGCCATTTTGTACATCAGGATTTAGCAAGACGTCACCAAGACTATTCGCAGGAACTCCCGTGATTTGATAATTGTGGTCAAAAATCATAAGTGGGAAAGGAGCTTGAGCTTTTGTTACACATTACATTGGCATCAACAGTGATTAGCATGACCATGTAATGCTCACTTCAGGTCGTGTTTCCTGTTAGACAGCCTTTGTTTCTGGAAAACATTCATCACTGGGTATCAGAAAATGACATCATCAGTATCAAACAACCTTAGCACTAACTAAGAAGGCGCAGGAGGAAGCGTACACATGGCGCCAAGTCTGAACTACTCAAAATAGCAAAGTTGTCTGGACGTTGCGGCTGCACACCTGCTGTCCTCACTGTCACTACCGCTCTTCTAGTTAGTCAGTTAAATGATATACACCACCCAATCTCCATCTCCATCAGCTCTCAGCATTCTCCTCCTTGGTCACATCCAATTAGCTACCCCCTAAACACTCTTTCTCATTAGGCTACCCATAATCCACTCATCGCGGCTTGATTTGGCAAATAAATCACAGTCAGTTTTTTCAAACTCTTTTCCCTCCCTTGTCTCGAGCTCTGCCTCTCCCTCAGCCTCGTTAACCCTGTCCAGAGTTTCTACGGCGACAATCTCCGTCGAGCCTCTTCATTGGACATGGCAGTCGGCGATTTGCATGCCAGACTATTTCTCTTCATCATTGGGCCTTTTTCTCGCTCTCTCTCATTCGCTCGCTCTCTGTCTCCATGCTAGGAGAATAGAGAATAACTCAGCAACTGACGGCAGACGGCATGCACGTCCTTGTCCTACAAGGTTACGAATCCATTTCATCTGTGCAAGAGGGGAGTGAATTAAAATAAATGATGGCCGGACATTTATTGCATTCTGGGGGTGAAGGAGGGATTGGGGAGGAGAGGAACAAGTTGCGGAGTGAGACTTGTGTCTCATACTGATCCAGAGTGGCGGACAGTTTGATACAGACTGGCACCAAGACTGAAGACAATACGGAGACGGCAGAATTATTCATCACGTAGCCGAGTGTGAACCCGTCTGTGTTTGACTCAGAGCTTTTGATCCACTAACAAACAGAACCTATACTGCTCCAGAATGTTATGAATGCAATACCCTTGAAGGATCAATCAATGGCCTTCGAGAAGCAAAAAGACCCTTGGATTAAGGCACTTTTTATTAAAAGTTTAACAAATTAGGATTTTTTTCTTTTAACCAACAATAATGCTTTTTGTTGTGTTAATGGTAGCAATGTTGATTTGGGTATCCCAAAACTCAATGTCCGGCCATTCTACCCACAGAGTGATCATGGATAAAGAATCAAAATGCAAATGGCAAAATGCAATTTGGCTGAACTGATTTTGGACAGGCTAATACACAAATGTTAGCAAAGGTCAGATGATAAGCAAATGGAGTTTCAGAGATTGTCCAAAAGTCAAAAACTAGATGCAGTCCGAGAGTCGTCAGTGGTACAGGAGTAAAACAAGAATCAAGGCTGGAAAATGAAGCAGGTTGGCTAGTCGACAATCCGGCAAAGACCGAGGGAAGGAATAGCTCGCTAAAAACCAATGTTCTAAGGGGACGAGGAACAGGTGTGTCAGTCACATGACTCTGGGAGGGTGTGTCCAGGACCATGATTGGCAGCAGGATGAGAGTGCGAGTGATGACTCAAGTGCAGAGCATCACAAACCATGATGTGAAATGTCAACGAACATATTTGTGATGGTCTTTCTTGGTGGTGCGGCTTCTTTGACAGCTGTGGTCATAAATTCAGATGACTCATGCATCAATTGCAGGTTAATGTCCTCAAATCAAAAAAAATATTATGATGTGGATGTCCAGGCCCCAGCCACATTATTGGTATTAGGCTTGAAATTAGCATTGTATGATGAAAGTTGAAATGTGCACCCCAATTTTGTAAACAAGTTATTAAATTGTGATGCCTGTTGTCCTTTTGTAATGCAATGATTCAATTATTAATGATATGGAAATGGTCTTTTTGTAGTTATGGCTGTGTATCTATATTAGAAAGGAAAAACTATATACCACTTTTTTGCTGTAAAATGCATGCTATACACAAGGATGCCTAAACAACAAAAAAAATTTTTTTAAAGGGTTGCTCTATAAATATTAAAATACTATAGCTACAGGTTCTGGTAAGGAATAGAATTAAGCACTTAGCCACATAGCTGGTTTTCCGTAATAACTTTAACATAATTACTGACTTCTTCTAGAATCCTGTGCTGAAGGGAACTTATCACATGGGCTGCATTTCGTGATACAAAATAAAGGTTATAGTCCATAAACAACTGGCTTGTGGGCCTTTTCCAGCCCCTGAGCCACATGTTTGACATATTTTTCAGTGTTGTGGAAGTCAAATTTAAAGTTGTATCCAAACTCACCCAGTTTGATGTGATTTCCTTTTATAAAGCCACAATTTTGGAGTTGCCATTAAATATCGCTTTTATATGACCATACAACAGTATGGATCCAGGAATAGTGTTTACAGATGTCATCTGGAGAATCACTGAGCACCACTGCACACTGCTGCCAATTTCCGTTGGCGCGTTCCAGAAATGCATCCCCGGACCCAAAGGATTCCTTGCTAAGTGACTGCAAGAGTCGTGCAACCTTCTCTGCACTTGAAATTATGTTATTTGCATTAATGCAACGATTACAGAAACAGCACAGCCAACGGCTGGGTGGAGTTCCTGGAACAGTGCCTTTTAAGTCTTGTTTACATAGAACAAAGCTGCTCTCGAGCAGGTTTGCCATTTGTTGCAATAGCAAATCCAGCATCTGTTTCGAAGAACCAAAAGATCTGGTATCACGCCAAAACTTAATCTGGTTAAGCCTAACCCCGTCACTGAAAAACAGGGGTCTCAAACAACTGGCTTGTGGGCCTTATCCAGCCTCTGAGCCACATGTTTGAGACCCCTATTTTTCCAGTGTTGTGCAAATCAGATTAAAAATCTCCATCTAAACCCACTTGGTTTGATGTGTCGTCTTTTTATAAAGCCACATTTTTTGGACGTACTATTCAGTATCACTATTATATGTCTTGAAACCATTTGTTCAAATTTGTTCTGCTTGTTAACGTAAAAATACAACGGTAGGAATCCAGGAATAGTGTTTACAGATGTCACTGGAGAATCACTGAGCGCCACTGCACACTGCTGCCCGTTTCCGTCGGTGCGTTCCAGAAATACATCCCCGGACCCAAAGGATTCCTTGCTAAGTGATTTCTTTTTCCTGTTGACCACAAAACTATCAATATGTCTGCCTCTCGACACCGCCCCATCTCTCTCCGGACCCAGAGGCCGCAGTCTGAATGCTGACTACTGCCCGCTGCACAACACTCCTGGACCTGTTCCAACACAGTTATTTTTAGATAAGCTGACACAAATAAATATTTATAGTCGTTTGCAGGTTCGGGTGAACCGCATTGACTAAACTACAATATGTAACTATATATATGCAAGCACGAGTTAAGGCTGAGCTCGTATCCATTCATACTAATCCTTGTGAGGCTTCAACATAAAATAAATGCCGTTATAATGCGCCGATGGATTTTTACTCACAGTTTCCCCCAAATGCAGCTTTCTTATTTTCCTTGACATCTGGATGCCTGCGATAATGGCTCTGGCCACTTTCACGTTACACTTTAGACTGAACACTGGAAATTTTTACACTCTTTACTCCACTTCCTATCAAATCAAATTTATATTGCATTTAACAGAGTTTCTCCCCC
>OMMV01071511.1:0-10389 GCA_900302635.1 Chatrabus melanurus
TATCATAAGGCCTTGAGGCAATCAGAGGAAAAATAAAATGTTTAGGATTTTATGAAGTTGTAAATCGGTCAGATTTGACCCAAACACCACAGGAGGGTTAAGTCAAGACTGAAGACATATAACTTATAACCTATGAATAATAATATATAAATGTCAGTAAGGTGGGTTAGGTAATCAAATGAGGATGATTCTGTCCAATTAAATTTCTGGGATTGGCTGTTTTATAAACAGTGTTTGTTTTTTATGTTAATTATTGTATCTGGTTTTAGTTTAGTTTCATCTTCTTATGATTTCAGTGCACAGTTATTCATAAATGTGTTATTTTTAATTGTAAAAGCACTTTGAAATGTATAATCTGCACCAGAAAGTGCTTTCTAAATAAAGTTTATTATTATTATTATTATTATTATTATAAAATTTGGTTAAATTTGGTGCACTGGGTCAACAGAAAAAGGAAGTTTGTTTTGCTTATGTAATATAATATATACGTGTCTGCCCCCTGCTGGACATGTCTGGGCATGCTGAATAATCTTATCACATGCATGATGGAAATTAGGAGCAGGTGTGGTTGAAGATATATGTATCTGGAAATGGGTGCCAGAAGTCCAACCATGCGTTCCCCGTCGTGGCACCTCGGCAATTAAAGGACTCCCCATTGGGGCGAAGTATGGTGGGATCCTCAGATCCCGGGTCGCTACGGTAGCTGTGAAGGCTCAATAGGAACCCTGAAAACACGACGGCAAACGGGGCTCTGGTGAATTAAGTCCTCAACGGTGGATCAGGCGAGAGAGGTGGAATCCATCGGGACACCCAATGGCTGTGAAAGCGGAAGAATGTTGCAGCAGATCTTCGAATCCCAATTGTCGGGGACTCCCTGCCATTGAACCTGGTCAAAGAGCTGTCAAGGACCACGTATTTGTCAGCGTGCAACGACATCCCGTTAAACGAATTCACACACAGGCGTCTCCAAATCCATACCATCTTAGGGTCCACCAGACCACCAAAGTTCAGGGGACCATCGTCCTCGAATCCCAAGGGATGGCCACGACCATCTGGAAATGAGCTTATTTGTCAGTTTCTTTAATTATTTTTTTATTTCCAAAGCCTCGGTCGAGTCGGCAGCAAGGCCACTTCTCCTTTTTGTTCATTCACACACGCAACACACAACCGACAGAACGGACAACAGCTAATTCAACGTGCATCACGCCTCAAATTCCAATCAAGTCTTCCTTAACTCCAAACCAACATCTGCACCAAGTCCAACTGAAAGCCATTCATGTCTTCTTTTACACAACAAATAAATCAACAAAGTGGCCTGAAAAAAAAAATGACCTTCTTTGCTGAGGTAATAAATACATATGCAGCATTTCCAGTTCAAGATTAGTCACTACTAAATCCATTTAAACACATCTGGAGTGTCGGACACCAGGTCAGTCTTTGTTTCTTTTATCCAATCACGGTTTTCACATCAACACATGCACAACATGATTGGTGGCTTTGGACAAGCTGAGCGCGGCTGCTGTCTGAGTGTCTCTGCAGGCGAGCGGCGATGATTTTCGGCCGGAGGGCTTGATCTATTTTACATAAGAACAAGAACTAATCTGCCAGGGATTGTGTGTCTGTGTACGTGCAGCTGTGCTTGTGCTAGTGGACATACGTGCTTGTGTTTTTGTGTGTGATGGAGGGTCGTGACCTCGTGTGTGTGTGTGTGTGTGTGTGCGTGTGTGTCAGACAGAAAAGCACATAAGAGTCGTTATAAGTAAACCCAGTGCTGTGCAGCACAGGAGAAAAATCAAAATATGTGGGGGGGCGTGGCTTGCTCGCAGCTGTGATTGACAGCTGCCCCACAGGTGATACTTTGCATCAATTGCCATGGAAACGGCGGGTAATGCTCCTCGACTTTGCAGAATGTCAGAGACCGAGATGCTGGATCCTGGTTCTAGCGCTCAGAGCTGCATCTTTTTTGGACTCCAGTGCTGCGTGTGCACATAAGGAAATCGTGCACGTTCTTCTGCAGACTCCTGCAGAACTGCAGGAGTCTGCAGAAGCGACCGGTTTGTGAACTCGGACCACTGACTTGTTGCTTCTCTACAGTGAAGAGCAGCACCTGTTTGGGATCCCAGATTTATGGGAACACAATATGTTCTAATCCATCAGATCCAGATCTTGATCCACATTTGAGGCAAATTACGCATGAGGACAAAATAGTACGTAAGGCTGCAACTAACGATCAATCGATGAAACATTTAGTCTATAAACTATAAGGAGATGGTGGGGAAAAAAACCTCACATCTTCCTAAAGGCCAACATCTAGAAATTCCTTTGTTTGGTCAAAAGCAAAAGATTTTTAAATCAACATGTTTTTTCATGATATTAAAAAAAAAATCAGAAAAAAGGAGAAAACGTTTAAATCCAGGATCTGCATCCAGAAGATAATCAACATTTCCTCTGAAGCTAAATTGGTTCAGTTTTCAAATAATCATTTTTAAAGTGTCTTTGTGCCAACAAACAAACAAACAAACAAACAAACGGAGACTAAAACAGAAATTCCTTTAGGAAGACCAGGAGAACTAACAGAGAACCACGGAAAATACAAAAATGTGAACAATCAACGGAAAGCAGAATGTCATAAAACTTGAGCAGCATTTGTCTGTTTGTTCCCCGACTCCTCCCAGGTCCTTTGGCCGATTTCCATCAAACTTGATATGTGGATGAAAGTCAACCCCGGAATAGCCCTTAAAGGGTTTGTTTTAGCAAATTTCAAAGTAATTATTTTCCACGCTGATGTTCACCAAACTTGGCACAGAAATGTAGGTGGGTTTTGGAATTGTCGAGGTGAGGTCAAATTTGCTTTTTGCAAATGATGTGGTTCTGTTGGCTTCATCAGACAGTGACCTCCGATGTGCCCTGGGCAGGTTTGAGGCCGAGTGTGAAGCGTCGGGGATGAGGATCAGCACCTCCAAATCTGAGACCATGGTCTTCTGTCGGAAAAGGGTGGATTGTCCCCTCTGGGTCAGGGGAGAGTTATTGCCTCAAGTGGAGGAGTTCAAGTACGGTATCTCGGGGTCTTGTTCAGGAGTGGGGGTAAGAAGGAGCGTGAGATCGACAGCCAGATTGGGGCTGCGTCTGAGTTCCTGCGGACGCTGTACCGGACCGTTGTGGTGAAGAAAGAGCTGAGCCAGAAGGCAAGGCTCTCAATTTACCAGTCGATTTACGATCCTATCCTCACCTATGGTCATGAGCTTTGGGTAATGACCGAAAGAACAAGGTCGCGGATACAAGCGGCAGAAATGAGGTTCCTCCGTCGGGTGTCTGGGCTTACACTCAGGGACAGGGGGAGAAGTTCGACTATCCGGGAGGGACTCGGAGTAGAGCCGCTGCTTCTTCATATCAAAAGGAGCCAGTTGAGGTGGTTCGGGCATCTGGTGAGGATGCCCCCTGGTCATCACCTTAGGAAGGTCTTCCGGCCACGTCCAAATGGGAGGAGGCCCCAGGGAAGACCCAGACCCAGCTGGCTTGGGAACGCCTCGGGATCCCCCAGGAAGAGTTACAGGTCTTGACCTAGGATAGGGAAGTGTGGGCTGAGCTGCTTGGTCTGCTGCCATCGTGACCCGGACCCGGATAAGTCGCAGAAAATGAATGAATGAAAAAGGACAAATTTTACCAGATATCAATCATAGGGATCAAGGTCATTGGCGTCAAAGGCCAAAATTTAAGATTTTCCATTCCAATTTGCACCAAATTGTGTGCGTGTGTGTGTGGGGGGGGGTCTGGAATTGCCCGGGTGAGGCTGATTTGACCACAGGTCAATAATAGGGGTCAAGGTAATTATTATAATAGGGGTCAAAGGCTAAGTTTAAGATTTTCCACTCCAATTTGGACCAAATTTGGCACACGTATGGAGGTGGGTTCTGGAATTTCCCAGGCGAGGTCAATCGATGGGGGTCAAGGTCATGTGACCTCAGTCCAGTTTGTCAGACTGAGAAACTGTGTTTCAGGGACGGGAGTGAGCAACGTTGGGGCCCCACAAGGGACTGTTCTGGCCCCATTCCTGTTCACACTATACACAGTAGACTTTAAATATGTCAGACTCTGATGATACGGCTGATGTGGCGGGTATACGTAGAGAATGGGCAGGAAGGGGACTATAGGGATGTGATTGGAGCTTTCAGTGACTGGAGCAGTAAGAACTGCCCGGTACTGAATACAACCAAGACCAAGGAGACGGCTGTCGATTTCCACAGGGCTAAGCTCCCTCTTCAGCATGGGGAGGACACTGAGGTGGTGCAGACTTATAAATATCTTGGTGTCCACCCTGATGACAAACTGGACTGGTCTGCGAACACAGATGCTGTATGCAGGAAGGGGCAGGGTAGGCTCTTTTTCCTCAGGAGAATCAGATCCTTTGACGTGTGCAGCTGAATGCTGTCAGACAGCCGCTGCCAGTGTCCTCTTTTGTGCTGCCGTTTGTTGGGGAGGCAGTATGATAGATACGGTTGGATAAGCTGGTGAAGAAGGCTGGCGCGGTGCTGGGCAGGACTGTGGACTCATTGGGAACTGTGGTGGAGCGGTGTATGGGGAAGGAGATGCAGGTGCAGGCCATCTTCACAACGCCAGTCACCCTCTCCACAATATCCTGGCAGGTCAGAGAAGCAAACGCAGCAGTCGTCCTCTCTCACTGCGCCGCAGAACAGAACGCTTTAGAAAATCATTCGTCCGTACAGCTGCTGCTGTCAATACACGCGACTCATGACAGGTTACCCCCCCCCCCTTTTAAAAAAAACCCAAAACACTGTAACAAATCTTATCTGATTTATTGATTGATTGATGTAGACACCAGCTTTGTAGTCCAGAAACCAAAGCGCATGCAACTTAGCACTGAGCCGCCCACAATTATAGACGGGAAACTAGACCGTAAGCCCGTGCTAACGCACGGCCTCTTCACCAAGTTTGATCGTTTGAGCTCACGTGATACATCCCTGGGATGGACAACATGTCGGCCTTTAAGATGATCTGCGAGTCCTGAAGCAAAACTGTGCCCCAGCAGGTAACCATCTGAAAATCATGCATTCCTCTGTGCGAAAGAACGCCATAAATACCTGTATAGTTGATGGGCGGAGTCTTTCGAAGCTGTCTGTTGACGAATGGAACGTGGATGGCCTGATTTTATGGTGGATATTGATGGATTTAGTAGCAATCAGTGCGGAGAGGTGAAGTATGCGTGTGTGCCAATCAGCGGAATTGTCCAAGATGGGGGTGGCCACTTTTACCATGGGAAAAAAAGAAATATGTAATTAAGTAATTAGTGGGTTATTAATCGCAGCTAAAAATGTCCTCTGACACATCACATGTATGTCTACTATCAGTCTGTGCAATTATAGAAACGTAGGTATTCACATGGCGAAACGTATAGCGGCAGAGAGAAACTTGGTTCCTTCCTTTAGTAGAATATAGATATTAGTGCCGATCCAGGGGACTGGTACTGGGCCAATCCAGTCATTTGGCATACGGTTGGGTTATAAAACCGCTTCCTTTTCCAATCCATTGTTTGTTTGAGGGAACAGGAATAAACCACTTGTTTCTCCACGTTGGAGTTTCGTCACAGAGCTCTTTCTGCAAGTTGCAACGAGTGAAAGAACTCAAGAGAGGATGAGGGGAGAAACACATTGTAATGACCAATCTCATTAATGCAAGCACAACTCCGCGCTCCATCGTATTGTTTTTGTTTGTTTGTTTGTTTTTCGTGCCTTGCGTCGTTATCATCATCGTCTCTGCGGCCGGCGGGGATCCGCTCTGTCCCGCTGATGCGTTTGTTCTTTAGAGAAACAGAATTTACACCAAGCTGTCAGGATTATGCCGCCGTACGTTGGCCTTCTGCCACGTCTGTGATAAAAGAAGCCTTGTGCTGTGACAGCGGTGTGATTGTGAGTCACTCGTCACACACTTGGATTCAGCGTTTGTTTGTGCGCGTGTTTATTTTTGCGATTTTATCTCCACACACAAACACACACACACACACACGCACACAATTGTCTGTGTGTGAGCACTCAGCGAGCCCTGTAATTACATTCCATTACACCTCACCTTTCTCCTCCAACATTCTTCACAGTCTCCTGCAGGCCTCCTCAGAGGCCATGCGTGTTTCCACGAGGACCTGTGTGCACGTGATCATGATGTCACACCTCACGCATACGCCGGCGCGCAGCGTCAGCCATCAAAAATGCCCTTTCAGCTGCTTTGAATCTGAAGGAAAGAGAAAACGGTCCGTTGAATGGATCCATGTCACCGATTGATGGATCACTTCTGATCACAACGCTCAGCCAATCCGCTAGTTAAGGAAAGACAAAATTCCAGGTCCTGCGGCAGCACGTTCGTTACAGAACGGCTCTGTTGCAGATGATTATAACGTTTCATCTCATGTTTTGTTCCTGCCTGTGTTGAGCTTTCTGCTCAAGCTTCCACGCACAAACGCTCGTTTGTGTGCGAGAGGCTGTAATTTATTTAAAAATTCATGTTATATCATGCATATTGTGCATGATATTACAGGCAGTGCATTAGCTAACACTCAGCAAGGAGGACTTGGGTTCAATTTCCCACCCAGGATCGGCCCTGGCAATGATGGCGCCCTAGGCACCCCCCACACACACTTTTTTTTTTTTTTTGGCTCATCGCTCCTCAGATGCACACCTACAGGCTTGGTGGTGCGCAATAGCGTGCAATATCCTGCATGCTAACCTGCTTCACATCATGATAGTGAGTTAGAGTTTATTCCATCATGTTTTCGACGTGGAACTGCCTGTTAGGGTGTGCAGTATGGTTATTATTGTCATTAATAACCATCATTAATAATGTTTGTGATATATTCCGCTGCAGAAAGGAAAAGTGATACTGTGCGTCGCCACAAGAGATCGCACCTCCGCCGTTATAAACGCAATTTAAAAAAAAACAAGTTATTTTGCCAGTGCCCGCCCGGCGTTTGGCACCCCAGGTGACCACCTGTGCAACAGGCCGCCCCTGTTCCCACCAAAGCCAAGTGCACAACATATTCATGTTCCTGCTATTGCAATTGTCTGTAGACCTAGAGGTGGGTGTTGCATTGCAGACAGCCACTGCTCCTACTGTTTAGAGTCTTAACTGATTAGTGTGAGGTAAATGCTGAGCACAAAGACAAACTGGAAGGGCACTCAGTAGAGTGCACACCTAAACCAAGGTGCACAAGCACTTCGACCATATTAACCCCAAATGATATTTCAGCAAAGGTCAAGGGGATGCTCACGTATCACCTGGCTGCAGCAGACAGGTGGTTGCTTTTGGAACGTGGAGATGTACCGGTGGTCTGTCTGGGTTGGTTGCTAATCAGGACTCATAGCGTGGTGGATGTGGCGATGCACGTGCACCTAGACCTTACCTTATATTTCAACACTTTGACCTCTAAACTTATAAACTATCTGACTTTGTATGAAGCTGCATGTTTATAGGCATCATCATGTTTGAGGGTTTTTTTGTTTAATTGAGGCACATGCATGAGAAACTGATGAAAATGCTGAAACATCTTGCAATGTTGATGAAAGCGACAGATTTTTTAAAAAATATTAGCCCCTGAACTCAGATGTGCACCAAAATTTCTTAGCATGTTACACGTGGCCACCATGCATCATGGATATTGATCCATATTCTTTTAAATACCGTATTTTCCAGATGATAAGTTGCACTGGAGTATAAGTCGCATCTATCAAAAATGCATCATTCATTCATTCATTTTCTATACCCGCTGACTCCAATTAAGGGTCACGGGGGGTGCTGGAGCCCATCCTAGCAGTCATTGGGCGAGAGGTGGGGTACACCCTGGACAGGTCGCCAGTCCATCGCAGGGCAAAAAAAAAAAAAAAAAAGCATCATGAAGAGTAAAAAAACAACATGTAAATCACAGCAGAATATAAGTCGCATCATCATCGTCAACAGAAAATCATGTGAAATCCCCACCACTAAAAAAGCTTAAATAAAATATGAAATTCTTACGTTTTCTTTTTCATTAAAGTAACCAATCAATTACTAATTAACAAACCTCATTTTAAAAAGAAGCAAAAACACAAAAAAGACAGTTGCTGATGATCAATCAATAATAATAAAAAAAACTAAAAAAACAACAAACACACCCTGATTTAACACAGCCTGATTTTCTGAGCAGGCAGCGCGAAGCAGCGCCCAGAATAGACGATCGCACCAGTAACTTCGGCTAGCGGAGGCTAGGGGGTGCTAACGGAGACTAACGGAGGCTACCTTGGTCGTAGCGCAGATTAACTTTCTCTACCGGTCTCTAACGCAGCCACAGGTGCGTCGGCATTCGCTGAAAAATTTAACACATTCTGGACGCGGTCACCGTTCATCAGCGAACACTGGCGAAGGCCAGCAGAGGCTACCAGAGGCTCGCGATCACTAACGTTTGCAAATACGTTCATCTACGTTGGCCCATACGCCTCGGTGTGACTGCCGCCTTTAGTGTCCAAGTCTCACAGCCATACAGTAAGACAGGAAGCCCCAGTCCCGAGACCTTAAAGACTTGGACCTTCATTCCCTTGAAAAGGTATCGGCATCAGCAAAAACCTCTTTACAGCAACCCCATGACGCCACAAGCTTTTCCCAGGTGTCTCTCGATGACCTCAAAAGCTGAGGACTCACAGATTTATTACTCCGTTTCCGTTGAGTGACTGTTAAAGAAGGAGACGAGTGAGGGAAGGCACCAAGATCATCATGACAACTTTGAAGGACTTATAGGCTCCTGTGGCGCCACTCCACTAATCAAGCTGTGACTGGCGAGGCAGAAGGCAACACGTGCACTATCCCCACTTACTCCAGTCACACACTAGATGTCCTCAATAAACCTGCGACTCCCTGGATGTGGCCAGACATCGATTCCCCGGATCAGGCCGGAAAAATGTGGGCGAGGAATGTGAAGGAACAGCACTCGTCTCACTCTCATTAACGTCAGTAAGGTGTCCTTGAACACGCTCCGGTGTGCCGTCGAGAGCCGTGCGCGTGTTTGCGGCCTCGCACGCAGTAAAGCGGTTTCAGCGTCTGCCTCAGACGGAAAAACCTTTGGCACATCTGGAATGACTGCGTGTCTAATGAGAACTACGGCGTGCACGGCGAGAACCGTCAGTTGCGTTTTACCGCACGTGATCCAGTAAGCAGGCGGGCTACCTTTGAGTCATCAGGATGAACTGCAGGTCTACCTGGTAGTTGCTATTTGAGACCCAAACCAGTTCCACGAGGTGGTGGATACCGACATGGATGTTCCCAACCTGGGAACCCAACTTTCTCATAACGGGTGCTGGGATCGGCTCCTGCTGGCCACGATCCTCAACCAGATAAGCCGGTACCGATCGTGGATGGATGTTGTGTAAAGAAGAAACAGAATTTGTACTCAGTGTAATCAATTTCATCCCTTTTCGTGGGAGTGATGACTGAAGTAAATAATAAAAAAAGCGGAATATCTTTACTTTTCCTTCCCCGACTTCTCGGAGAGTTATGTGAAATATTTTCTCCTCATCATTTTAACACTCCTTAATTTGTTTTGGCATCTCTCCGGCATGTGACTGTATCAAATGCTGTTCCAACAGCTCGCGGAGACCATATCAGCTTACAGCCGAGCAAAGCAGCACTCGGTCTATCTTTGATCTGGGAACAGAACGCCCGCGAGACTTTCTTTAAAAACAACCTCATTAAACCTGCACTGTATGTTTTCCTGCATATTCCTCCAATATTCTTCACTGCTAATTAAATTGCATACCGTTAAGACTTTTTTTCTTTTTTTTTTTAAACAATCTTGGAATGCATAGATGATTCCTAATTGGCTCATTTTTCAGATTTTTATGTGAAAATACTCCGAGGTCAAGTGAGGCATTCACGGACTCTGAAACAGTTGGGGGGGAAAAAAAGGACTCAGACGGAATATTCATTCTGCTAGAAGGTGAAACTGAATTGAGAGAGGAGCTAATCTCCTGTGCTGCACGGGGAGAAACGGCGTTGTTTGCGGGTAAACAGACAGCGAGGAAGTGGCAACGACAGCAACAAACACCATCATTTCCTCCGCAGATGGAAGTGAAACTGGAGCGAGGGATGAGATAATATTCATCAGTTCTCTCAGTTTGCTGCATCTGTTTTTTTTTTGTTTTTTTTTGAACTCGCTCACATTTTAGTCACTGAAAATGTTCAAAACTGGAAAAAATGTTGGAAAGATTAATTAAAAAATATTTAATCTAATATTTATTAGTTTCTGCATGCATGAGTGCGTTCCGTTTGGACTCAGTATCTATTTTAGTCCGATTATTGAGCACAGATGTGCACAAATGTTGCTGCACATTTTAATCCGTTTTCTCACCATATTTC